>JAOXYF010000012.1:3434857-3468824 GCA_028565775.1 Sternarchorhynchus goeldii
GTGTGTGTGTGTGTGTGTGTGTGTGTGTGTGTGTGTGTTTGTGTGTGTGTGTGTGTGTGTGTGTGTGTGTGTGTGTAAGCATACATGAGATGAGGTCTCTAAAACTTATGAAAACCTAAAAATACTAGGGTGACTAAAAATGAAAGCTAGTGTTGACTAAAAGCACTTTTCAGGTGTGCATGTTCATGTGCCAGTATGTGTGTGTTGGTGCGTGTGTGTGTTGGTGTATGTGTGTGTTGGTATGTGTGTGTGTTGGTGTGTATGTGTGTGTTGGTGTATGTGTGCTAAGACTGCATCATCTGATACCACCACCTCATGCAGCCTTTCAACTGAGTGTGTGTGTTCATGTGTTTGTGTACATGTTTTCATGTGTGCATGTGTTGGTGTATGTACGTGTTTGTGTGTGTGTGTGTCCACCTCTTCCCGCAGTCCTGTGCGCAGCAGCATGTTAACACACTCCTGAATGGGCAGAGCGATCTCTCTGTTACAGCGCTTCAGATGACAGAGTAGTGGCTCCCCATACACTTTCCCACCAATGACTCCCATCTGGGGCTCTGTGTACACACACATACACACACACACATACAAAAGCACACACAACGCATGAAAATGCGTACATACACACACACACACACACACACACACACATATACACATGCATGTACACAAATACAGTTTTGATGAAGTACAATAGTCCTGAAAAGAATGTCCAGTAAAGGATCCAATTAAGATCTAGTCAAAAGATCTAATCAAAAGATCTAATCCCTGATCCAAATGTTTACTTTTGCATTTTATGTTTCATTAGAAGAACCTGCAGATCTCTGAGCGTGTCTTGAGCTGCAGGCAGGGACCCGAGCATGTCTAGCATGTAGCTAGTGCTCCACACCCACCTTGTGCATAACTTACAAAGGCTTCTATATAAAGATTACAAACATAGTACTTAAACTCTAACCATTCATTAAAGTTATATTTATAACTCAGCAAACCCATCTGTTGGGCTTTTGTTGTTATTGTTAAAAACGGATGCCATGTTTTTCTTTGTTTCTGTTGAAGAAATCTTACCTGTTGGGCTGTGACTTTCCTTAAGCTCAGTGATGTTTTTCTCTAAGAATTCATAGGAGGCTTTGTGATATTCAGCCTGGAGCTCTAAAAGCTACAGGGAGAAAACAGTGAGTATACTGTAGCTTTCCACACGTCACATCCCACTGACACCAACAGAGGGCAGCACTCACGTGAGTGAAGTAGCTGGCATACTCGTCTTCTTTACTGGCAAAATGGTATAGATCTGCTGAATATTGATCCTATGAATGGAAACTAACATATTACTTCTACCAATAAGAACACTGTGTAAGTTGGCAAATATGACTTTTTGTTGTGTAAAGGCAAGACCTACTAGGAGCCCATCTGTAGCCCATGCTAATGAAGTGATTTATCCCATGCTAATGAAGTGATTTATCCCATGTTAATGAAGTGATTTATCCCATGCTAATGAAGTGATTTATCCCATGTTAATGAAGTGATTTAGCCTATATTAATGAAGTAATTTATCTCACACTCATGAAGTGATTTATCCCATATTAATGAAGCGATTTAGCTCATGCTAATGAAGAAATTTCACCTTGATTGCCTCCAGTCTTCTCCAGGCTTCTTCCACTTCCTCTCTCAGGCCATCCTGTTTGGCCTGGGGACCTGTACTAGTTTGAGACCTGAACACAGGAGAAAAACCAGGTGAGGTTTAGATCCACACAGGTCTGTAGCCACGCCCACGATAGGCAAAGAGCTGCAAGCAAAACCACCACCTGCCGTACTGAGAATCTACCTGGTCCGCGCATTGTTCCAGTCTGTTGTGTGTTTGGCAAACAGCTTTTTGTTCTTCAAAATTTCAGGAAGGTCTTCCTGATCGGAGAGAATGTGGTTTCAGTGAAGCTGGAGATTTCAGGATGACATTTTGAAATATGATCAGCACATGCCATTACCTCACTGAGTTTATTCAGAGGCTCCAGGACATCTTTCTCTAGCTTCATTTCAAAGTCAGCCAGAGTTTGTGCCAAATAATTTTGCATGAAGCAGCACATTTCCAGAACTTTCCTACAAAGGCACAAGGACAGGCAGTGGTTAAGGAATTTATGGAACCTCTTGTCTCTTGTCTTACTAACCTCAGTGAGCTACGCAGACCTCACACTACTAAATATACAGAACACACTACTGAATATCACATAGCACACACACTACTAAATACACAGAACACACTACTAAATATCACATAAGACACACTACTAAATATACAGAACACACACTACTAAATATCACATAACAAACACTACTAAATATACAGAACACACACTACTAAATATACAGAACACACACTACTAAATATCACCGACCACAAACTACTAAATATCACAGAACACACACTACTAAATATTACAGCCTCTCCTCAACTTGCACAATAAAAGCCCATAAACAGAACTCAGATAAATGACACCGAGCAGTCTGGGTACCCATGATAACTCACCGAATAGTGGAATCGCCATCAAAATCTTTAAAGCTCTCCGCCATACTGACTGAGAGCATCATGAAGGGGAGTTTTTTCTGCAAGGCATCATGGGGGGTGGGGGGTGGGGTGTAAGATAAATACAACCATTATGCCTTTATCTGATATCAACACACATTAATCTAGTGAGGTTAACGAATCCATCTATATAAGATGAATGAATTATTCTGTAAAAGAATTCTTGTCTAACAGGAAAGAGGATCAAGTATGGAGATGCACCATGCGTTTCTCTGACTCCAGCCCCTGTGGACTCTGTAAGCAGCACAACAGCTTCTTGTAAATTATCTGGGCAGCTTTCTTGGTTGGCTCAACTCGTTGTTCTACCTTCACATAGTCACACACACACACACACACACACACACACACATCAACCAGTGTCTTACATCTATTAACCACATGCAAATGTTTCTCGCCGACTGTGTACAGCTTGTGCAATCTACTGCAAAAAAACTGTAACATGCATGAAACTGTTAAGAATGGCTCACCAAGACCAGTTCCTCAGGCAGAAGGTCAGTTGCATCTTGGGACCTTCATTGCAGGAGAATAAAAAAGTATATATTAACACGTATATATATTAAATACATGTTTTTACATTAACGTGTATATATTAAATACATGTTTTTACATTAACGTGTATATATTAAATACAAGTTTTTACATTAACATTTTTTCCCAGATCATGCCTATAGCACTAAGTCTTCAGCTTGGTAATAATAACACCTTATTTGGGATATTTTGGATATGACCATGTTTCAGCAGTATGACACACCATGTGAAACAAGAAAACACACACACACACACACACACACACACAAGTTACCATGTTATATGATCCTCTCTTAATACAAACCGAATCAGCTTTTAATACTCAGGACAACTTATTTCACTGATGAAATGATCTGTTATCCATTAACCCAGCAGTGGTCTCCCATACTCAGACAAGACTAGTATCAACAAACTATGAGTACAAAAAGGGAGAAAACGTGTTCAGATCATCATTTTTTACAAACAGCCGATGCACTGTGTTAGACAGCCAAAGTGTGTGTCCTAAAATTAGAGAGTGAGGGGTGTGCTGTGGTTATGAAGTGAGCCAGAGTGAACGCAGAGGAAGTGCGCTGCAGATGAACGGCGTTACAGGTCATTTGTTATGTGCCTTTCACTTCTCAGCCAAGCAGCACATCCAGGTTATAAAAACTCATGGCTTAGCCGCACCTAAACACAGTGGCACTGACACGGTCCGTGGTCCGGTTTGGGGTGTTTGGTCGCGCTGGGTGCCGGTGTGACTTCATAGGGACAGACTTGCCTGGTGTTGGAGGCTTTTCAGCCTTTACCTGACTTCGTACATGTCTGTAAATGTGTCAGAGGGTTCAGCTCATCAGGTGCCACACCCTGTTTACCGCTCATGCTGCTCTTATGTGGTTAATGGGATCTTTTGCACTTTCAAGCACATTGTTATAACATGAGGCGACAAGGGGTGGGGGGGTGGGGGGGTTCCTGTCGAATGCCTCTATAACTTTCTTGGTTTTGGGATCTATGGATAAAATGTCAGATTTCTTAATCACTGGATCAGAGTGCATGTTTATGTTTACACCACTTTTGCAGAAGGGTGCAGAACAGGATGCAAAGCGAACGTCATTTTCCGTGCAGTCCACAGTCCCTGCAGCCCGACATTAACAACCTTATAGCACTGTATTCACAGCATTTCAGACAAAAACTACCAAAGATCAGGTCATGAAACTCGATTTGGATCCTTGTATGCGTTAACCATATGGTGCTTCCACCTTGTTACAGAGAGATCAGTTTTTCTTTGTGGGAAGCAGAGAAAGCGCCTGATCAGAACGTTACCAACACAGTGTCATGGTGGACCTGACAGTCCGGTGAGGACACTCAGCTTTCACTTTACATCAACAATACGAGACATTTTCTAACTAGAGTCGCCTAGTGAGCGCTGCTTTAATAAATTCAGTCCAAACATGTTAACACCAAGTTCATACTGAAAAGGCCATTTAAAAAGTTCAGTTGAACATGGCTGCGAATCGCTAAGTTATAACCTATGATGTTTGTGTAAATGTCATATGAGAATACTTACTTC
This sequence comes from Sternarchorhynchus goeldii, assembly GCA_028565775.1. Classification (NCBI taxonomy): domain Eukaryota; kingdom Metazoa; phylum Chordata; class Actinopteri; order Gymnotiformes; family Apteronotidae; genus Sternarchorhynchus; species Sternarchorhynchus goeldii. The sequence goes on from JAOXYF010000012.1 coordinate 3,439,504, forward strand.
CCCACGCTTCCAAACTGCTTTAGGAGGTTAAATTGCTTAAGCATGATTTTGATGGCTAATTTCCCTTCCAACCAACTTGTAGTCCTTGTTCTTAAGCCTTGGTTAGAATATCTTCACTTTCATGTGATGGTTAATATTGCTCGATGATAAACAGGGAAAACAATATCATTCATCGAAGTTCCCCATTTGAAAGACATCACCAATGCTTATAAAGAAGAGGAAGTTACACCACGCATTCAGGGAAGGAGATCTATGCGTCACACAGTGAAACTCTTGCAGTACTATCTGCCTAGTCTGAAAACAGCGATCACACTTCTGTATGAAAAAAATGTAGGTAAATGATAAACAGAGGATGATAAAACTGTCATGATACAGATAAAACTGACTGACAGATTTGAAGTGATATTTATTCAGTGATATCAGTTCTCACAAGACATTCATTCGTTTTAAATGATTTTAATGTGATTACTGGGATTATTTATGACGGTTGTAGCTTCACCAGTCTTGTTATTGGTACCACCAGGCAATTATAAACATAATTTCAATCTCAGAAATTATTGCATTTAAAACACTGATTTTTATTGAAATGGGTGTAGAAAATTATCTCGTGTGGCCTGCATTGTCATAAAAGCCACGAAACAAAAAGAACAGCGGCTTTCAAAAGCAGATGTGAGACCAGCTTGGTTAACAATAGACTGATGATACACTTTCCATACCAAAGTGTAGAACAGAGTATACGTGGACCCTGGATATACTCCATACCAAAGTGTAGAACAGAGTATACGTGGACCCTGGATATACTCCATACCAAAGTGTAGAACAGAGTGAACGTGGACCCTGGATATACTCCATACCAAAGTGTAGAACAGAGTATACGTGGACCCTGGATATACTCCATACCAAAGTGTAGAACAGAATGAACGTGGACCCTGGATATACTCCATACCAAAGTCATCAAACCATGAATTCAGGGATCTTGCCTTTGTGCTGGGCCACAGTCACTCTAGAAGTGCTCAATAAAACTGTTGCCACAAAGTTGGATGCATATAACTGACTAAAATGTCTTTGTATCCTGTAGCTGAAACTAATGAGGGCAAACCCTCTAAAACAGCACCAGAACTTTACTGACACTCCTGGTTGATGGTATTCTCCTGGCATCTACCAAACCCGGATTCACCCATCAGATTTTGCAAGTTGGAGTGTGATTCCAAAAAACGCATTTCTGCTGCTCCAGAGTCCAGCAGCGAAACAACTTTACACCACTCCAGCTGACGCTTACTGTGGTGCAGCAGTCTTAGATTCGTGTGCTGCTTGTTGGCCATGGAAAGCCATTTCAAGAAACTCCTGACATGGAGTTCATGTGTTGGTTACTTCTGCTACCAGACGTTTTATGGAATTTACTAGTAAACGGTGCCACAGAGGATGGGCGAGCCCGTCTGCAGCTGGCAGGGCTGCTCTCTGCATTCATGTGGTTTACTGCTGCACTGCAGAACTGGAGCTGCTCCTAGATGTTTCCATTTCCCAACAGCAGCACTGAGCATCAACCAGGGCAGAGCTACCGAAAGAGAAATTTCAAATAACCCGACACATGGCAAATGTGGTTAGCTCCATCAGTTTGTGTGTGGATATGATGCATGATGTTATGCTTTATTGTACAACACCGTTAAAAGTGGATGTGACAAACATGTGAATACAATAACTAGGAGGGATGGCCACGTCACCCAGAGAACATTTCAAAATGCCCATTTCCCATTCCGTATCTACTCTCCCAGTGCATTTAGGCCACCAACACTCAGTAGTTAAAACAGAAATCAAACAGATTTGGGTAACTGAATAAGCCTGATTGGGGATTCTCTATAGAGCACAACAATCCCAATTAATGATGACAACAAATCAAGGTACTAATGAATTTATTTCTATACAACGCGTGTTTAGGGTAGACAAACAAACAAACATTACTCTTCCTATCAATACCTCATATTGTAAGTACTTATTTCAATCCTGGAGAACACTTTACAAATATTGAAACACTTTTGCAAATATATAAGTTTAAGTGTGGAGCTGAATCTTGCATCACCTGCATCCATGTAATATTGCTTTCCTTAATGTTCAAGGCAATTCAGATCCCACCAGCAGGCTGAAGAACATGGCATGAGCCACATCATTGTTGAATGTGAAGTTAAATGTATATAATGGCAATTTGCAGGGGGAAAAAAGCAAGTGCACAAGATAATTAAGTAAACTCTCCTCTGTACTGAAGATAATCAGATGCTGTGTGTAGTCAATATTATAATGAGCCAGTGGCTTATTATTAATACTGATTAGGTCCCCTTTAAAACTTCAAACGCAAGATCATTTACCTGTTTAAAGGAGAACCACATAGAATTATAACCTTCTATGAATTTGCATTAAAGAAATGATCTTGAACATATGAGGGGGAGGCAGATGAACTGAAAAGGTCTCATTATATGTAGCTTATTCAATTGAGAATTTTTTAAAAATCTGCCATAAAAAAAACAAAACTGTGGGAACAGGCCAAAACTGGAGCAGATGGAGTTCTACAGGTGCTACAGGTGCTTGCTAGTGTTTCTCCTTTCACTACTCTACCTCACTCCACACCTGGACATGTCAGTAAGGTACAGTCCTACCCAACCAAAGCTATTAAAACATACCAAAAGAGCAAATTTAAGAGCAAAGCAGCTGTAGGATCAGAGCACAGTGGAGGTGACAGGAAAAGCCAGGAGCATGTCACAGCGTTGCTGACCACTCCCTGAGGGCACCACAGCAAACCAACAGGCTCCTGCCTTTAATCCCCACTTCTGTCTGACTCTTAAATGTCCAAACCTCCATCCCGTCCCTCTGAATGGGCAGCGTGTCTGGACACCCCTGAGCTGTCTCCCTATTTAATTTGGTCCCTCCCCTCCCCTCCCCTCCCCAGAATAGCCCGGTCCTCAGGAGCAAGGAGGAACCTAACGTTTGGACTTGGCCTCCTGGGCTTCTTTTTCTATAACAGATTGACAAAAAAAGAAGGCAGTGATTAGGAAAACATCCCAACATCAGCATCCAATAAATGTCATTCTTTTAGACCACAGCACAAGAGTTCTCTCCACCAACATATTCTAAATCAGAAAAAAAAAAAAAAACATTTGATAGCACCGTTTCTATGACAGAAGATGTTAACAGCAGCAAGTCGAATACTGTTAATCATAAAATAATGATTTGCCAAATGTACTATTAGGATGCACCTAGAGAAAATTTAGCCTAATGTAAAACACAAATGTTCATCAGATCCATAGTGAAGATTCATGCAGCCCGACGCAACTCATCAGAAACACAATTAATAAAGTCACCTTTTCTCAGTTCTTCCCTTTTCTTTGCTGCCTCTTCTCGCTGTTTCTTAATGATGGCCAGTCTGGCAAGGTCAGCCCTGGCCTGCTCAGTTTTCCCTTCTAGATGCAGCTTCATGTAGCGCTCCTTAGCCTTCTGCTTCTCAATCTCCTCCCTGCCAGCAAAACCCACGTTCACTTCAGCCACAGTTAAAATGCTCTTCATTCACTGAAGTCTGACACACTGAAAGGTCAGTTTGTGCTTGGTTCTAAGACACAGCCGTTTCCACGTACCTCTCTCTGCGCGTCAGTTCTCGTGGTGCTTCAACATCTACTTCGGAAGCTTTTTTATTCTTATGGGAAATGCGGTTGGGATTCTCAATTTCAATCAATCCTTCCACACCATTCCTCCTTTGACTCTGACAAGAGAGACACGATGTTAAAATGTTACCAACTTAAACATACCAAGAAGAATATATTGCTGAATTTATGGTTAAAATAACAAAAACTCTTCACATGCAACACTTACTTGTTCATCGTCACTGCTACTTTCCTCTTCCGAATCAGACAAACTTTCACGTTCAGCTTCACCGTTTTCTTCCTACAAACAAAAATTGGCACATTTGAACGCCCAGGTAGGTTAAAACGTCAAGCCAAAATGTGAAAGACTTTGAATACAAGACACATTAAACGCAAGTAAACATATAAACGTAAGTAAATTTTGAGGCGGTAGAATGGCCGAAAAAATGAACACATTGATACTGACCATTTCCTTCTGCGCTCGCATCTGTCGGTCGATTTCCTCGGGATTGCTGAACTGTTTGCCGCGGCCCTTATGGCCCTTTTTACCTAAGAACACACACACACACACACACACACACACACAAATCAAACCAAGAACAAACGGTGAATGTGGAAAATTTAAAGAATACTTTTATAAAGTATTCACTAAATGAGAAGCAGAACATGAGTTAAGAGGCAATCGACTAGCTACATAATAAAGAATTTGTGAATTCACACAATATGAATAAGATCCAAAATAGCTACAGTGAAGTATAGTGAAGAAAATCAAGTGTGCTGCTCCAGAATAGCGGACGGACGTGGCTCACCGGCAGACGCATGGATGTCATACGCGACCATATTAAAAAAAGTAACCAAGCTAGCTAGCTAACTAACGTTTCTGTTCAGTTATTTAGCTAAAATAGCTAGCTTCTCATTGTATGTATTAGTTGTCTGAATAATTACTAAATATTCATTATCGACGACAAACAGTTACAACAAGCTTATAGTTCGATTGACATGTTGAACAAACAGCTCGTTTAGCTGGCTAGCATTAGCTAACCTACACGTTTGCTACAGCTATGAAACGGCAGAGCTAACCAGCTACCAGGTTCAGATAGAACCACATGTTATACTCTTACCTCCTCTGGGCATGGTAATAATAATTTGAAAACGTTGGAGAGAAAGAGCGGACTAAATTAAAATTATGAATCGTCAGGAACGTATATATATTTTTTTTCACGAATTCGTAATAAAAACAGCAAACGCTATTCGTCGCTTGATCTGTTCGAAGAACAATGTTGCCGCTTCCTGAAATGTGACGTTCCATGAATCGCGAAAGTAAACCACAGCCAATCACAATTAGTATTAATAATAAGCTCTGACTTAGACCAATAAAAATCAGCGTTGAACTGATGCTAAACGTGAACTCATTGTTCGATCAATGCCTCAGTAATTCGAAGTCCTCAAATAATGTTTCTGGTTGATGGCTTAGTTGCTGTGGCGCGTTTGTCTTTATGCTTTTTAAAGGAGGTAAAAAAGGCATAAAAATATTTCGTGATGTAACATTGAAAAGAATAAACAAGGTACGCAATTATTTCATAACTGTGATTATGGTTTATTTATTTTTGCCTATTTATTTTAATGGTTTTAATAAATAAAGCATTTATTAAGTCTTGTAGAGTTGATATACAAAGATAAAATCGGCGTTTAAAGACCTGCACTTTAAATTACTCAGAGAACTCTGCAATCTAAAGGAAGTTATTTGAAATCAAAACATATTGTTCAGACTCACAATGAGGTAGAACAATCAGAATGAGACATGTAATTCTGGTTTATGTAAATATGACCCTACAATTTCCTGACTGCAACTTTTAACAATTGATCTTTAAAAGGATCATTTATAGAGTCTGATGTCATACATCTGGGTCGTGGTGTGTTTTTAGTGACTCAAATATTCAAACTGCTTGCTACACTAACAGCTGTGAAACTAACAGCACACTGATAGGTCAATGCAGTAAAAACAGGAACAACTGGCAAGAATGGTGGCAAAAAATTAAGATGGTATAGGCTCACTAAAATTATAAATATTATAATAAACAATTATTTTGCTTAATTTTAGCTTTTGAGTGGTTTATGGCATAGTTTAATTCATGATTAATATACTTACTCTATAGTTACTAGATGGGCTCAGGGAGCACAAATATGGATGAGATAAATCTGGATGATGTTTGTGGTGAAAGAGACCTCAGTCATTCCTGCATAGGCCAGCAACCCATACATTTTTTTTATATAAAAAAAGATAAATATTCATACTGATGCTTCTTACAGATTTGTTGGCTGAGAAAAAGTCAGAAGTTTTTAAGGAAATCCCTGTATACTTAATACTTATACTTAATACTTAATAAATCCCTGCAGATTAATATTTAATAACCAAAACCTTCAGATGCAGAAGTTTCCAGATAAAATTTGTGTGAACAGATGTACCTCAACTGGTCAACAATAAAACACAAACAATACATTCTAAAAGTCTGAGTTGCCACCAGGCACTCGTTCGTGGACCTTTCTGATCCCTATTTGAGATAAACTGCCTTTCTGGTCCCTATCTGAGATAAACTGGCAAATAGGCAGTTCTTCTCGTGTACCTTTACACAAAACCTCCACAGAATCACCTTCAATTTCTCAGAATTCATTTCCTCATTTTTACGGGACATGGGTTTCCATTTGTGCAGAAGGCTGACCTATACAGCTTTCACAAAACACTTCATCAAACAACTGTACATATTTTATATGTTTGTATAATTGGTAAAGTAATGAGAGAATAGATTAGGCTACTAAGACTGGATCGTATGTGTTGGTTTTTTATATGGATGACAAATGATATTTTTGTTTTTGTGAGGTAGATGTTCGTAAGACAGATGTTGAAGTAAATTAAAGAGAAACAAGCAACCCTTTAATTACTGGGGCAAACTTAAGCACATTGGAACATGCCTCATGCTGTAAAAGAAAATAGCCTTAAATAGATGTGCGTATTTCAAACACACACAATCCAAATCAGTTTCTTTTCTTAATCCAGAGAATAAGGGTGTTTATTCTCTGGTGATTAGAACTCATGTGTGTGCACTTCAAAGTAGTGAGGCTTTAGGATTACAGACATAAAGAAGCACTTCCTGGGACCACAGGAGAATATCACAAAATCAAACGTGGAAAAAAGTGATTTGATTACTGCTCATCATAAGTAGCTGTAAGTATTATTATGTCAGTGCACAGGAATACTGTTTGTGTGTGTATGTATGTTAATATAGAACCGTGATGGCAGTACTCTAGCTGGCCTGTATGTGATTCTTTGTGGTTCATAACATGGTTATAACCTATATTCTCACATAAGTATTTCATTCAGTCTTCCTAAACTGAACTGAGAATGTTTTTTCAACAATATGCTTTCATATATTGCAGCACTACCATGTAAATATCTAAAGAAAAGCACTGGAACAAGAGATTGAAACGTGTGTCAAACAACTCAATATTATTTCAGATCATTGACATCCAGAATAAAATAAACCCTTAACAGTAATGTGCAAACAGTGACACAAAAGTAACAAAAACTGACTACAGTAAAACTATGCACATCACCTGACATTCTAGGCTTACATATGATATCTGAAAAAGAAAAACCAAATAAATCTCAATAGACGCAAGATTACCGTTGATTTAAAGGTAATATGTAAATAATATTTGTAAGAAATATTGCATATTGAATAAATTCCATTAGCCACTGTAATTACACCAAATTAAGTTCAAATCATTAAAACTTAAATTGTTTGTAATTTGTCAAACCTCACAAAACAAAAACAAATAAAAATGCTGTGTTTGGATTGTCACCAAAATAATACTTTATTGCACATTGGCATGTCTGATATGAACACAGACAAAAACCCAGCTGTACAACAGTCTAATATAAAAAAAACTTTTATATTACTGTTTCTAAGAGGTCCCTGATATTTAAATACTACAACAAATGATTTCTTAGAACAGCATAAAAACTTGCATCCAATATTTAAAATCAAAATCCCATTCATCACTTCTTTCGTTTGTAATGATTCTTCATGTCTTCCAATTCCTTTTGTATTAGATGTGATTCTGCTGTGGTTTCTGACAGCTAAGAGATATCAAACAGCATTAAATATAGGCTTCTAAAAGTTTACCATCACAGGCAGTATGACACAAATACATCATCATCTTAAAAACATTATGTAAAAGAGTAACACTTCTCAAACAGAAAATGGACAATATTTATTACTCAAGATTCCAAGCAATTGTTTTTGTTTTTTTTTATCTAAGTGCTATTACATAACATTTGGGTCAAGACTTTTTAGCTTGTTTTGTTGGTTACTTATTTATTGTGATTTGCATATGAACATGGTTAAACTCAGCAGAGATTAGCTCTTAATAAATGTAGTTTTAAATTTGTTTTGATGTTAGATCATGATGATCTCTTAATATCTTCAAAATAAATCGATTTAGGAAGTATGTATAACAGTATGAAGAAAATTAATTTAAATAACCCATGACTTTTAGATTTTAGATTCAAATGCTAGAAACTCACCATATCTAAGAGAATATCAATCTTAAGCTTTAGAAGATTATTTTCTTCTTCCAACTGCAGGTTCCGCTTCTTCAATTTCTGTATCTCCTTGTTGGACACAGTACCTCCTGACTCTGAATGTCACAAAACCACATGCTTGGACGATTCCACAATAAAGAAATACCATCTCGGGAACAAAACATGTCACCATGCAGAGTGGACAGACTAACGGAATATGGAACTTGTATTATCCAGTTGATAACCCATTACCTGAAATCCACTGACCATCTTCAAATTTCAAGCTCTGACCACCAATATTCATTACCGGGGTTCCATACTCCAGACCTAACTCAATCTCCCTAGTGGACCGATCCAACTGTTAGAAAACAAACCATACATTTTATGATTTATAATACAGCTTGAAACGTATTTAATAATTAATTTTGTATCAAATTTCTATTAATATCCATAATCTAATACACTAGACATTTATAAGCATTATTGTTTTTGGAATAATATTCTAAATCCTTCCAAGATTCTGATGTTAATACAGATGCAGTGAGAGAGATTTAGCATTTACTGTATGGAGATTAGAGAGAGATGCTGATTTCCGAGGTGGTGTTTTCTTGGGGCTGAACGTGTTGCCAAAAAGGGGCATTCTGGCATACCTGTGCAAACGTGCTGCGAGAAAAAAACTAAAGAAAATAATGGCAAATTTTATCCAAGCTGTGATTACCATACAATTTTATTTTACCTGTGCATACTTCATAGTACTCATACATTATCTTATTAATTTCACCTGTACATTATCTTAATATTACCTAATTAAAATAATCGGAATAATATAGCTATGGAAATAATATGCACTTTATGGTAAACCTTTTTTGTGTTAGCTGAGTTAGTTAGATATCTATCTATCTAGGTATATTTAAAATATGTCTGCCCTTAGTTAGATAACCAAGACTACTGTGTTTGCAAATTAGCTGGCAAAACTAATTTTATAAACCCGACTGGTGACTTTGCAGGTAGGTGATCCTTTATCCAAATAATGTTAGTTAACGTTGACTAGCTTTGAACTAGCTGGACAGCTAGTTAGGTACCCTAGCTAACGTTAACTAACGTTACATTTCTAGTTAGTTAAGGCAAATGAATCCGTCGAGTACAAGTTAATAATAAAGCTAATGGAACGAGATTATTAATAGATTACATGCATTATGAAATTGTCTATGAAAGTAGCCAGGAAATTGGCGACATTCACTCACTCACCCAGCAAAGATATCCTACCGATTGTCGTCTACAGATCTTCTAATTTGTAAACATCTGGCTGTTTCCGGAGGTGCTTAGCAACAGCGGACATGCCACTGCATTAGTTAAAAGTCCTCCTTAATATTCGCCAGTTAAAAGATGCAAATTCAGCTGAGTACACTATACAGATAATGTTTTTAACAACGACACTGTTGTTAATGATGTGATGAAGGACATAATACAACTATTAGCTATATTTTATACGTTTAAGTAAAACGACCTCATTTCCACGCAAATCGCTTATATGATTTAAGTTCACCAGAGCATCTATTAAAGTTATCGGTACCTATTACCAACATTGATAATCCATGGAAGAGGGTGATAGTGCCGTTAAGATTTAAAAGGTCTGAATGAGGGAATGCTGCTGGAAGGAACTAAAAATACGTTCGTTTTAACGCATTGAGGAAGGACTAATATTGAGGGTTTTTTTTTTACATTTTAAACCTTCTGAATAAGTCAAATCCATTAGGAATTTCTCATAGGATATAAATGGTTTAATGTATCGACAATCATTTGTCCCATTGTATCGTATTTCTTGCAATAGTTTCATAATGCCCTCTACTGGGTAAAATGCAACGTTTATTTTAAAACAAAAGTTAAACGTCTATCTTTAGGACCTCGCAGCGAACGTGCAGTGGCCCGATTAAACTTGAGCGCAACTTATAGAAATCGTCTGGGAAGTATCACATGTTCCGTCCAGATTCAACAACCTTAATTTGGGCAAGGGATACTTTGAAAGAATGATTTTAGAAGACTAAAAACAAATCACGCGACTTACTTGCGGTTTCCCATTGTATGGAATTTACTGGTGTCTAAAACAGACTGTGGAAGCGATAAAGATTTGCCCTAGGTGGGTGAGCGAACGTGCACAAAACAAGCCATTATTTTAATTAAACATGGCAAGTTAACGTTAATTAGCTAGATTTTAATTTCAAATACTTTAGTTTATTGACTTAAACGAGCTATTTACGATATTAATTAAACGCTAAATGTGTTATCGGAAACCCGCTAACAGGCTAACATGTTGGCCCTAAATTCGGAATTGATTTGCTAGCGACGAGGTCTAAGCTAAGCTAGCAGTAGTTAGCGGTCTAGCTCATATGTTAAAGCCCTCAAAACATTGCCCAGTTACTTTGGAGTAATCATTATTTATATTCATATTCAACATGGCACCCTTTCTGGCCTGGAAAGCGTTTAGTTGGTACATTGGTTAAAACAGGATTTTTGCTATTTGGGAGACACGCATCAGCAAGCTAGCTGTGTAGCAAGCTATCCTAGCTAGCGATAACTAGCACTAGTTAGGTAGGTTGGCTACCTAGCTAGCATCTGTTTAATATTAGCTAACGCAAGATAGCAAGTATTGCATGGCTTACTCTCTAGAAACCTTATAGGACAATTTGATAATAGATTTGATCCGACTGGTTACTACCTAAGACTTTAAGTCTTAAACTGCTTAATGTGCACATCTAAACTCCGCTTGAATACCGTTATGCCAAAGCGTCAGCACCGCCTGTAAACAAATCCATGATGACACATACAGCTATATTAGTCAGCAAGCTAATAGTTAGCTTGCTAATAGTTAGCTCGCTAATAGTTAGCTTGCTAGCACGTTTAAATGTTGCTAGTTTCTCACTAGCTGAATTATCTAGCTATACCTTACGCATTGGAGATAAGGTTTTCTATAGATGTCTACTGACAGTTTCGCTGGCATATTTTTTGTAGTTTCAAATAAACAAAACAACGACATAAAGAGCGGGCGAAAGTCCTTGCAAGTTTGCTTTCTAATAAGCTAGATATCTGTAGAGTTTTTTTTTTTTATTTTTTTACTTGCCCGAAGTAACATTGGTAGCTAACCTAGCTAGCTAATTAGCTAGCTCCTGTCTTCGGTCGTTTCACTAAGCAAGCGCGGGGATGTGCAGCAAACACACTGCTTTTGGAAGTCAGGCCTTAGGACTGAAATTGCCTATCCTGTTTTACTTTACCCGCTTGCGTAGTTACATTTCATTTGCTCCATTTGTGAGAGAATATTGTGGTGTAAACTGTTATAGATTCAAAATTGACTTACTCTCCACATTTTATTTTCAGTTTTGTAGCTAAAAAGTTTTTTTTTATGAAACTAATAACATCTGTCAAATTATTTTTGTAATATCACGGATTCTAAAGTATGCTTTTGTATTTATACATTTTTTTGACACATTTAATTACTTGTGGTTGAACATTAATTGACACTAATCTTTTGTCACTTAGTAGTTATGGATCCTGAGAGACAGAAGCGCAAAGAGGAGATTGAGAAAGCCCTGGGATTCATTCAGTAAGTTTATTTAGCCTCCTCTTAATCGAATGTATGCATGAGCGTAGGGTTTTAGCAGCTTCATTGACATCATCTCTTCAAGTGCTTTTTTTTGTTGCTGCAGGTCATCATTGCCTTTCCCTGACCCTGAAGGTTATGAGGTCAGTGCACTGTTAAAGCAGCATTGTTTTTGGCTCTTGTGTGTTTGCAGCAAGTTAGTGACACACATTTTTTAATATTTTAACATGTTTTGGTTATTTATTCAGGATTCCTCTAATCTTTGTTGCAGGCTTTTTTGACTCAGTTAGTGTGCAATCTGTTGGATGAAGGTAACACAGTTTTTCGTGATGGGGATTGGAGGCAGGCCGCCACGCACTACAGCGAGGGGGTGAACGTAGCTCGCTATGCTCAGTCTGAAGCGCTGCTGATTCCTCCAGAACTCCTGGAGAGTCTCTACGTTAACAGAGCGGCTGCACACTACACCCTTGTAAGTGCGCGCTGCCGCCTCCCGCGTCGCTGCGCCGTTCTCTCGTGCTTTCGACCGTGCTCATGGCGACGTGCCATGAAGCGCTTGTGCTCGCCGCTGACTCTCGTCTCTTGTCCAGGGAGAGTATGAGCGGAGCTTGCAGGACTGTGACGGTGCGCTGTGCGTGTCTGAGGGCAGCCGCAGGGCACTCTACAGGAAGGCCCTGTGCCTGCGGGAGCTCGGCCGCTTAAGAGAGGCCTACGAGTGCGGCACGGGCTGCCTGCTCACCGCACCACACGTGAGTACTCTCTCCAGCACAAGCCACCGTAACGGGGTTCACCCACGGCTCCTGAAACCGCAAACCTGGTCAGTTATTAGTGCTCCTGTCTCGTCTCTGTCAATATTCTATGTTACTGAACTTAATGATCACAGGTGATATAGGCAAGATCATATTCATTTACACGTAGGTGTTTAACTAAACCATCAGGTCGTTTAGCAGCATAGAGTAGCGCCGTAACACACTATAGATGTCCACCCTAAAGGTACATCAGGACCTTCTCATAGTTGCAAACTGACATTAGAAAATGATTAACGGTACTTCGTACAGGTGATCTGGCAGATAGGGGAGGGCAGTATGAAGGCATGTTATCATCATGAGAAATTAGTCTTATTGCAGTTTTGAGTGTCTAGATAATATATGTAGAGTATATCTGGATATACTGAGATACCTGGCCACCATCTGATGTTTTATAAGACTGAAAGCTTCTTAAAGACCAATAGATCACTTTGTAAAAACAAACAAAAAAAAAAGTTGTTCAGTTATTTTATTGTAAACATTGAATAAAAAAAATTATTCTTTTGAGTTTTGTGTGTGTGTGTATGTCTAGGTATGTGTGTATCTGTTGTGTTTGTGAATGCATATAAACACACACACACTAAATTCCACTCTCGACCTACTGGGAGGTCTTCTTTCAAGCTCAGGTTCTCATATCAGAGGCCTGGGAGTTTGAGGGTCTTCTGTGCTATCCTGTCTGTTTCCAATACTGTGTTCTTCTGGGGTGTTTGAGGGTCACAGCCCCTAGTGCTCCAACTACTATGGGAACCACTGTTACCTTCACCTACCACATCTTTTCTAGCTCTTCTTTCAGTTCTTGGTATTTCTTGAGCTTCTAGTGTTCCTTGTAATCTGATGTTGCCATCATCACTTGGGATAAAAGTTTCCATTTGCCATCCCCAACCAGTCTTATTCCACCTCTACCAGAGGCCTGGAAGCTTGAGGGTCCTGTGTATTAAATGAGTCCATCTCAGGATCACGCTCTTCTGGACACAGCTATATATAATTATTTATTTGGCTTCACTGTTTTAAAGGTGCTTTATAAAAGTGTCTTTACTTGTGATATTTCTGTTCCATGGTCCTGTCTTGCTCCCAGGCATATTGATGTATTAAATCATTCATTTCACAGTAAAAACTGTATTATGCAAAGCTGTTTGTCTTTTCAATACAGGATAGACAAGTTACTGAGTTGGCTAAGGACCTCGCCACAAAACTTGGCTTGAAAATCCGCAAAGCGTACGTCAGTCCTCAGGTGTGTAGTCTGTGCTCATTCTTTATGTATGTGGTTAAAGGAAAAGACAGAGAAACCGTGACATTTTTAGAGAATGCTTATAGCCTATAGCCTGTTTGTGTCTGTTTTATTTTTGTTTGTTTATTTTGTTTTTTTCCATCTGAGAAGGTTGAATCTACGACATCTAGGCCAGACAGTAATGGAGAATCTGCTCCTTCTGCGGGCGAGGTAAATATTGGCTTCTTGGTGCATGACTAATGAGAAACTGTTATGTCCTCTTAGTAACTGCATTCCACTCTGTCATGTGTGTTCTCTCTCACTCACTCTCTCACACACTCTCTCTCTTTTAATTTAGACATCTCCAAATGGTCTCGAGTCTTTAACGGACATCGGCTCAGGTACTGCATGTTGCCGTGTACTAAAACGTGTATGGATACTTGCTGTTTTAAGATTTACTTATTGTTAGTTTATTCATGTTTATCATGTAATTTATCAGTGCGTTTCTTCAGCGACTGTTCTCTCCCCCTACACGTTTGAGCCCTCACAGACCTGTCCAGTGCCCAGTGTATCCCTGCTCCTTTGGCCACCCCCATCCCCGTCAGCGATGACCCTCCACTGCCATCCCTGAGTCCCATGGTGCCCCAGGAGGGGCCCGAGAGCCCCAGCCAGGGGCCCGCGGGCCGCGTGCAGTACTCTGTGCCTGTGTCTGAGCACATGGGAGAATGTGTGATGACCGAGGATCTGGACAGCCTGCTGGAGAACATTCCTAAAGGAGCAGAAGACGTGGTGAGTGACGTAGGTCTCACGTCAGAGGAACCAGCACTTAGTGGCATGTTTTTTCTCTTATTCGCCCACATGTTTTCAGTCATTTTAATGTGGCTAATATTCTAAACCCATCCTGTATTGGCAGTAAATCTAATACTGATGTGATGACTTAAACCCTTACATATCTTTCGCGCACCTATGAGTTTAATTACATGTACCTCAGCATCACCAGATTTTACATGATCTGCTCTCGCGTTCTGTCTCTCCTTACCATCAGAACCCTGTTCAAGGCGCCATCCCTACCAACCTCCCCAACACAGCCGTGGGCTTGCGTGCACCCTACCCATCAGGCCTGCCGCCCGCCTCCACCCCGCCCTACTTCGGCTCCGCCCTCAGCCCCCTCGCCCAGCTCGATGCCTTCTCGGCGCTGGGCCAGAGCGTGAGCTCCCCGGGAACCATGGAGTCTCTGATGGCTTTCAGCTCCGGGCCAGGAGACGCGGCGGGCCGGGCCCAGGCCCAGGTGGGGTCGCTGGGCGCGGAGGGGCTGGACTCGCTGTCCGAGTACACGCTGCCAGGTGAGGTGCCGGGTGATGTGATGCCACGTGGACTTTAAGAACGAGCGGGAAAAAGGCTGCGGTGTTCTGTGTCTTGATTTTTCTTGACGTGTTCAGCAGGAAGATTGTCTACCAGTTTCATCCCAGGATTGCGACATCACAGTGGCATGCACACGGTACGTGTCTTTACTGTTTTTAGACTCTATATGCCTACATGATTGGCTTCACGGTTTTGAGGATATTGTTTTGCCAAGCAAACCTCAGCTGTTTGTAAACCCCTTGACCTTTGACTCCACCAGAATGGCTTGGCTGCCACTAACCTCTCCCTGTTGTCGCGGAACCCGCTGGCAGCCACGCACGAGTTTAGACAGGCCTGCAACGCCTGCTACAGCCGCATAGGTGAGGTGTCCCGCCGGCGATGGTGCACTCGTGTTCAGGTAACTATGCACATGCTCTTCTAACGAGGGCGTCGTTTCTGGTGAAGGCCCTCGGGTCATGGACTACAAGTACCAGCCTGAAGCAGCTCATCGCTGCAAGAGAGACGTGCTGCTCTGTCGCCTCAAGTCATGCGACGACACCATGTGGAAGAGGATCCGCCCTCGTCCTGCCCGCAACAACTTCCTTGGCGCGTTTGTGCTTTGCAAAGGTATTCGCCCTGCATGTCGCTCATGTTAAGGTGCAGGGAATGTAAAACTGGCTGTGTGGTCTCTTCGAAGTCCAAAGTTAATGTGGCAGACGCTGGCTGTCCAGCGGTTAATGTTGGTGTGCTGGGTGTTGCGGGCCGTGTCGTGCACACGGGTGTATGTGGAACGCTGTCTTGTTTTGCGCACACCAGCGCCGTTCGTGTGACTGGACCGTTTTGACTCCCTTGCCGCTCGTCTCCACGCAGAGGTGCAGGAACGGCAGGAGTGCCAGTACGGGGAGAACTGCACGTTTGCCTACTGCCAGGAGGAGATCGACGTTTGGACCCAGGAGAGGAAGGGAGCGTTGAGTCGTGAGCTGCTTTTCGACCCGCTGGGCACAAACGAGAGAAGAGCTCTCAGCGTCACCCGCCTTCTCCAGATCCACATGGGCATGTTCATGTTCCTCTGTGAGGTACACCTCAACCGCACGGCACCAGTCCGCTCGTAGCTGCTCTCGTGGACCACCCTTAACCTGGGGTCTTGCCCATTGGTGTGTGTTGCTGTAGGAATGTTTCGACAGCAAGCCTCGGATCATAAGCAAACGCAGCAAAGAGAACCTGGGCGTGTGCTCCAACCTTACAGCACGACACGCTTTTGATGATGATAAGTGAGTCATTGCTCGAGTCCAACACTCTTGTTGACTTTGGTCTGTTAGATCTCTCCTTTTGTTTTGGTGTTTTGTAGTCCTAAGGTCTCCTATTTTGCTGTCACGTGTGTGTGTGTGTGTGTGTGTGTGTGTGTGTGTGTGTGTGTGTGTTCCGGCAGGTGCCTGGTGCACGTGGTCCGCTCCGCTAACGTGCGCTACAGTAAGATTCGGCCCCTGCACCCTCTGTGCCAGTTTGATGTGTGCCGTCACGAGGTCCGCTATGGCTGCCAGAGAGAAGACAGCTGCTCCTTTGCTCACTCGGTCATTGAGCTGAAGTGCTGGGTGCTGCAGCAGGACACGGGTACGCACAACACACACACCATCTCTCACACTCGCGCACCCGCACGTATAGGGACGGTTCGGTAACATTTTGCTCCCGAGTAGTGAGCCAAGGGCACCAGGAAAAAGACGCACCCCACAGTAGTGTCTGCTTTGGTGTCTTCTCGTCCTGATCCTTTCATGTGAACGTGTGGAAGGGATGAGCAGAGGTGTTCGCTCCCCCGCTGTAGCTGTACTGAAATGACACGGCCGCTTTTACCTGCGAATGTCTTGTTGGGGACATTAAACGGAGCCATAACCCGAACCACAGAGAGGATCAGTGGGGCGTTTATTCATCGTGTCAGTTATGACGCGTCATACCACAGACCTGCATGTTCATTACACAAACACGACCGGTGACGCACACCCTCAGAAACTGAACAAAGAAAAAATAGCCAGGATGCTAAGATGAAGTTTGAGTGCAGTTTTTTTTGTTTTATTTGTAAATAATTTAAATGCTTTTCTGAGAAAGTATTTGTGTTGATTGATTGGTGTTTAGGTATCACCCATGAGGAAATGGTGCAGGAGTCCAAGAGACACTGGCAAAGACTTGAACAGAGTGCACAGAGGCAGAAGGTACGGGGCCCTGGGCCCTGAGCAGCGTGTGCAGCCGGGCCTCGCTTTGGCTCCAGCAGCTGTGCATAGTGCTCTGATTACCTTTTGCATTATTCATGATGATCTGCGTTCACTTTTGTTTATTTTGATTTTCTTTTTCTTTTTTTGCCTCCCCGTGTCGTCTCTGAAAGCCCATGCACGTACCTCATCAGAGCGGCGGCGGTCCTGTCGGCAGCACGGGCAGCACGGGCGTGCTCTCTGGGGGAGGGGACGGCATGGGGGGCGGAGTCTCGGGAGGCGGCGGCATGGGGGGCGGAGGCAGCTGCGGCCGGAGCCGCGGCCTCAACCTCAAGATGAAGTTCGTGTGTGGCCAGTGCTGGAGGGAGGGCCAGGTCAACGAGCCGGACAAAGCGCTGAAGTACTGCACTGCCAAAGCTAAACACAGGTGAGACCTGAGCAGCAGGAACGCCGCTGAACCGCCGCCGCCGTTGAAGAACCCATCGCTTATGTTCCCTGTAAACAAGCTGTTCCTGTTACTAATGACCAGGGCTTAAAGGTTCTTTTCTGTTCCTGCCACTTTGAGATTGGTTACTCCAATAAAAAATTCTGCACTCGTTTTTGATAACTTCAGTGTACGCTTCAGCTGTTTTCCAGTAGTAATCTTGTGTGTGTGTGTGTGTGTGTGTGTGTGTGTGTGTGTGTGTGTGTGTGTGTGTCACTCAGTCATGTACATCTGTTACATAAATGCACTCCCCCCCCCCCCTCCATTTTGCTGACATGTAGGTCATTCATTATCTGTTCTTTTCTCTCCTCTGTTATTTCCTCTTTCAGCTGGACAAAAGAGCGGCGGGTACTGTTGGTAAAATCTTTTGAAAAGAAAAAGTGGGTGGTAGTACGACCCCTGCCCTTCTCTCGGACGTACCCCCAGCAGTATGACGTAAGCACCGCGGCCCTCTCCTCGTTACAGCATAATGCAACGAACAGGTGTTGGGTGCCGGCCGCCACTAAACCCCAGGGACGGACCGGCAGAGCCACAGCTGTCTCGCGCTCACATTTGAGGGCTTGTTTAGCCAAAGAGAATTTTGTTCGTCCTGAATCATTTTGGCCTGAATGGTTTATAAGTGCTGTGTGATGGTTTAAGGGTCGGCTCTTTAAAAAACAAACAAAAACCATGTTGTTGCAGCGAAAGCTTATTGTGGCTCTGAATTGTTTGTATTGGCTCCTCCCTGTTGTTCTGTTCACCGGTGCTGTGGTTTGGTCCGCAGATGTGTGTCCATGTGATGAAACAGAAGAAGTGTCACTATATTGGAAACTGCTCTTTTGCACACAGTTTGGAAGAGAGAGATGTGTGGACCTACATGAAGAACAACAGCTGTGAGAAGCATCGCTCATCACTTTAGTTATTTTTAGTTTGTCATCATTTTGACGTCCTTTAGTTTAGCACCTAGGCAAAAGAGACAATTTATTGGATTTACAAATAGTGGTGGTGGCCTTTCGGCTGAATTTGGTGTGGATTTTATTTTCAAACTGAAAGCTGACTTTTCGTCTGAACCCTACAGTGAGAGACATGCAACAGATGTATGAGTTGTGGCTGTCGCTGACCAATCAGAACCGGCGTTCAGATGGCACCTTGATGACTCCACCCCCCGATGAAAAACAGAGTACAATGCCACCTGACTACACTGAGTCGATGGTTTGTACCTGGCTAGGGAGTGGTTGTAAATGTGCGAGTGTTTGTAATGTGCACATTGAAAGTTATGATATTCAAATTAATTGTCAATACATAATGTCTGGGAATGTGACTACATAGAGATTTAATGTTATTGGCCACGTAACCCCAGTCATTAACTCATGATTTCCAAGTTGGGGTGTGTCATTAGTGAAATTTCTGACACCTGATTTTTATTCATAAAACTGATCTTTAATCAGTTTCTTTATTTATTCTTTCTTTTTATTTATTTGTGTTTATTTATTTTTAATAAATAAGCGTCCTTGTAATGACGTCTTGTTAAGAATCTGCCCAGCAGAACTACATGGAGATGCTTGCAGATATATGGCACTAACTAGACTGTCCGACTGTGATTGACAGGCTGGGAGGCGGTTGTCTGGAAGTGGGGATATGTGACTCCAGCCACAGCGTTAAGAAGCAGGCCATGTGACGACCTGGACGAGGCTTCCTGCAGAACCAGCCGTGTTCCAGCTGTGAGTTATGTCCCCGTTCTGTTCAGCGCAGTCTCCTGGAAGCCCAGCGTCGTCCTGCACTGCACCGTCCTCGCCGTAGGACTGGCATGGTGGTTGAGAACACGTACGTCACATACACTCGCTCTCGCATTCGTGTCCAAATGCATTCAATAAAATGCAGACTGGTAATTTGACAGCCTTTGTAATGTATGCCCATTTTTAATTCCTAAACCAATTTATACCAGGTATCCATTTAAAACAAACAAAAAAAAGCCCTTCTCATTCTATACTGCTCCCCTAATTCTTGTCTTTTTGGGGCACCCTTCTCATTACAGCTATATCAGACAGAGTCATCTGTTTTTGTTTTCTTTAGGAAGACTTGTCTGTTTAAGAGAGACGTGTCTGATTTTCCCTGCCGCTTTATTTGATGAGTGGTGCATCACTCAGTTTACTTGCCATATTGGCAGAAAGAAATGAATGTATAGCCAGTGTAGGCCATTAAAAAGGAATTCAAATGTTACAAATGTGGAATGTATTTTTCCCAACAGTTATGTAATGATTTCAGACCCGACCCCATCCCTCTGGCTGTCTTCTAAAATGTGTAGAACTAACGAGGGTTTTACTGTGGGTGTGACTCCACCTGCCAGTCTTACGTACACGTACTCGCTTCAGTGTTCAGTTTGGACTGAGGAAGCTGTGTACGGGGCAGTGCTGTGTGATGAGGAAGGACAGCAGGGTTTTTTTGGTTTTTTATTTTTTGCACAGTGATTAGGGTAATAGTCTGCCGCTCCAGTCGGACTTGTCTGATTTAAGCGGTGCAAAAGTCAAACTGGTCGGAGGTTCTTGTATTTCCGAAAAGAAATGTGATTGGTTGATTTGAGCAACTTGAGGAGGGCTAAGTGATTGGATATAATGGACCTTGTGCTACTGGAGACCATCAAGGCTTGGGACTCACAGGGCTGTATACTACAATGAGTTCTTGAATGCACAAGAGTTGTCATTAATAATCTACTGATTTCAGGTGAGGAACCTGAATGGAGTCGAACTTGCAGGAAAATAGGCAAATAAACACTATGTGGTGTGTCTGTGTGTTATATTCCCTCCAAAAATATATACTCATGGCATACCTTGCATTTAGTAAGTCTCGTCCACACCTACGGTGGACATAATGTATACACACACATACATATTTTCTATATCGGTATACTACTAATGATTATTGATAACTTAGCAGTTAAGCTTAATTAAATATAACCAGACCTTGTATTAATTCCATAGACCCTCTTGTTATTGAGCTATGCTATATGATCTGTATTGCTGATTAGATGACTAGTGACCTTTTTGTTTTTCTTCTGTGAGGGTCATTCCAGAGACGTCAGTTTTTTTGGAGCCATCCAAACTCTAACCCAAAAGGAAGTAACTCCAAATCTACAAACTAAAAGCCCTGCCCGCACAATAACACCTAGTGCGCGATGGTAAAGCTTTTAACTCAGAAGTTCATATATGAGGCAGGGTATTGTGGAGGAGCAGGCTTGGGTTGCTCCGTGTGCTTCAGGTGTGGGGTGCTGGAGGGCAGTAGGTGTGCATGTGGTGGTGAGGTTCTGGAATGACCCAGATGTATGCTTCACTGAGGGATCGTAGTATTATTATTATTACTACTACTATTATGATGATGATGATGATAATGATTACTATTATGGCAATTTCTCTCCTCCTATATTCTATTGATATATGTATATGTTAATTGAGATGTATAACGCTCTCTTTAAATATATGTATCCATGTATGAATATAAAACTTAACAGTGAATACTCTCTGTATGCTGAGCGACCTTTCCAGCTTAGAGAGGGGGTTGGAGTAAATACATGTGCTTGAGGTTTAGGGTGGGTTTTGATTTGTTCTTAAACTGGATGTTGAGTAGGAATTTCGTTCACTGTAGTGTCCAGAGTGAATCGGAAAGAAAGAAGTTTGGAGCTTTGATTTAAACTATTGGCGCTAGCTATACTGATGCTTCTGAGGTTGGTTCTGATATCTTTTGTCCTTTCTGAGAGGTAGATTAAATGTCCCTATATAATGCTCTCCTGTGTGGGTGGTACCAAAATCATGACATAACGAAGACCCCAAAAGAATGTCGTGTTGATGTCTATCTGGATGTTTGTTTGTTTTTTCTCCTCCCCAAAGAGCTGAACTATGATGATGAGAAATAGTTTTGTTTGTTTGTTTTTGTTTTTATATATAATGGGTTCGAAGATCTTGGTGATTTCACTTTTCCCTTTTCATTAATGTGTCTCTGTGCTGAAACCCTCAAGCACATGTATTGTCAACTGTATGATGAGGAAATACTAAGAATACATATATTTGTTTGTTTGCATAGCGCCTTATACAATATAAACATATATACAATTATAAATACCCTAACATGTATAATCTTTCTCCTTCAGTATATGATAATTATATGCACACTTAGACGAGTTTAATAAGGTAATAGATGCAAGGTTGTGGATGTTATGAGATTTTCTCTGTTGTCTCCTGTGGAACAGCGACTTTCTGAGGGATACGCTTTGTGTTTTGATGCCATTTTCCCCCTCCTGACCACAGGTAGACGATCGGAGACAGTTGAGAAAACCAGACGTAGTTTAGAGTGATGTCTCGATCACGATGGTCGTAGGAAAGGGTCAGAATCTCTGGGCGTGTGCTGGTTGAGGAGCTAGAGGGCATCACCGGGTCCAGCTCTCCCGTACACGTCATGCCCAGCCTGAGTTTTCTTCTTTTGAATGTGAACATGCGTCCTTGCAGGCTTCCATGGACTGTGACTCCTTCCCCAAGTATGTTAAACAAAGGAAAGATTGCACATAGTTAGATGGCATTTGTGTTTTATACTATCTAAACTGTCATGAGTGGGAGAGATTGACAGGATATTCGATCTGACGAGATATTCCGTAATCACCCTGCAAAGACATCATGTTTTCAACTAAACACAGGTGTAATGGATTGGTGATGCTGTTTTTTGTCAAGATGAGTTATTTTTCAACCGCTTACGATAACTGATAAAAAAAAAAAAAATCAAAAAAAAAATCAGGGTTTTGAAGAAGAAAAACCAACACTGTCTCTTTTTGTACTGTATTTTTACATTTGTTTGTTTTGTTTCTCCTTTTTGCTCCCTGGTTGGAAGTGAATAATGATCACAGTGGACCAAATCTCATGAGTGTTTAACAATAAACCCGACTTTTAGAAAATGTATTTGTTTTCTTGTACAATCTGGTTCAATGTGAAAAGTGCATGCAGTAGGTTTCAGGCTGCTTCAAAGTGTGGCCAGCTGACCCTCTACACCCGTCCTTCACACTGAGGCTTTTAGCTGTATTTACACATGGTTTTGGGGACCAGAGAGTGAATTGGAGAGGTCTCAGCAGCCTGCATTTACACTGGTTTCCCATCAAGCTCAGGAGCTTTTGTACTTGGAGCATCTCTGTGCAGTAAAAGAGCTGTGTTTCTTTCTCTCTCTCTCTCTCTCTCTCTCTCTCTCTCACCCACACACACGTACATATAATTCAGATTAGACACACGTACCAATGTTTTTAAATTAGAATTGATTAGAAACCTCTTGGAAATGTACATGTAGACGTGATTACCCATCAGTGGTCAGGTTCTGATCACAAGGCTGGATGTTTTATGGTGTGAGCCACTCTCGGCTCAGCCCTGACGGTGTCGCATGAAAATCCTCCATCCCACCAGTGGCGCTTCTGTCTCTCACCAAAACGTTTTTTACATCCTTTGATTTAAACTGCCA
Source organism: Sternarchorhynchus goeldii (assembly GCA_028565775.1). NCBI lineage: Eukaryota > Metazoa > Chordata > Actinopteri > Gymnotiformes > Apteronotidae > Sternarchorhynchus > Sternarchorhynchus goeldii. Next base: position 3,462,809 of record JAOXYF010000012.1, read on the forward strand.
GTAAAGGAGCTCTACAAGGTCCACCTAAAAAAAAACAACTACTGAGAAGTGTGACCTTCAGGTGGAGCACATAAAGCTGCAAATCAGACAGACAAAGATGCTTGAATATAAGATAAAGGAGGGTTGAGGTGCTGTGGGTGTATGAATATTAATGTTCTTACCAAAGATTAATGACAAGGAAATTATATTCATTTCCAATTATGTGTTTGTTTACAGGAAATAAAATCATGAAAGGTCTATTCTTTCATTCATATTAAAGGGTTACAGGGTGGGTGAACGGAGTGCAGCATTTACTCTGAAAAACACTGATTGAGTCTCTGAGTTTCTACCATCTGTGTTCAACCAGATGGATGTGAGGTTCCGCTTCTGTGTGCATCTCTGATATGGTAGGGAGTCACTCTCCTTTGATGGTGGCAATGTCAACCCTTGCTCTCGTTTTGCAGTGGACCAGGTTGTAGTGTGATGTGGTCCAGGTTCAGGGTCTGAGTATGGTGTCATTAGACAGGGCCTGGAGGGATACCCTCTGTCTCCAAAGAGGAGGCCATCATATTGTCCTGTAATCACACAAGGGATTGTAATGATTTAAACTGATTAAATATTAAATTGCATGTGAACAACACCTATCAAAACTGCTACATGCCTACCCAGCTCAAATTTGTTGTATAGTGCAGACTCACGAAAAATCCTTGAATCATGCATGGAACCTGGCCATCTGGCTTCAACATTTGTGACAATGTTGGAAGAATCACATATGATCTTGATAGGGGAGGAGAACAGTCGTTCAATTGTTATCTAACAATTTAAGATAAGTACAATTTTCATTAAAGGTTATAATGGTCAGTACCTGTTCATTAAAGGTTATAATGGTCAGTACCTGTACATTAATGCTATAGACGGATTTTCTGTTCACATAATCTTCATATTCTGAAGGTGCTGTAATTGGGATGTGGGTTACATCAATGCAACCAATGACTCTAGGAAATCCTGAAAGATTAAATGGTGTGGAGCTCGTTATCTGTTGCTTCCTCTTTTCTTCTTTTATTTCTTGTCCTTGTTAATTAAAGACAAACCTGCGGTGTTGTGGAATTCCTCTTTGAAGTCCATGACAGGCGTATGTCCAGGAAAGACCACAGAACTACACTAATGCTAGACAGACTTTTCGAACGGACTGACAGACAGTCGCTTTGCCGAGATTTTCCGCATCTCCTACACTATAAAGAAAACTTCCACTGGCAAAAAAAAACGAACAGCGATGCATAAAATCTGCAGAGAGCAGAGAATCGGGCTGATCCACGATTTGTAATATTTGAAACGCGACGCTTAATAATGTTGTTAATGAAACTAATCGATTGTGATGAAAAACGGTAAGGTTCATAAAGCTACTCATCCGGATAATGACAGTATGTCTAATCTTGGTCTAATAACACGTTCCTGACGAAGAGCTCGGTGAATAATTTGGGCTTCGATATCCGACGGATCCTCGAGTAAAGGACACGCCATGGTGCCGTGTGTTTGTAACTCTGGGTTAGGGTTCAGTAAACCTGCCAGAAGTTGCTAAAGCAACTGACACCAAGTCTCTTTAATCCCGGTTTCTGGAACAGAAAACTCCGGGTTTTAATGAATTCAGAGTTAACATACACTGGGTTAGTCTCTTAACCCGCTTTCTGGAATACCCCCCTGGTCAACGGTGGCCCTGCGGTTACTAACTGATCCGGGGTGAATGGGGTAAGGAGTCGTTAACGGACTGCACGTAGATATAACTGGATTAATGCGCCTGTGATTGATAAGGTATGTGATTTATTCCACAATGAATAGAGCCTCAATCAAGTTATAGATTATTTATGGAATTAATATTTCCATTTTTAACACCAGACAAATAAGTGCGTTGGATTACAGCGATAATATATGCTTGATAATAACGAAAATGTTCATTGTGATTTAATACGAGTAGTTATTCATTAATTTCACAGCAGTACAATCCCCATGTTTTGAGTTTGCTTAGAATAACTTGTCTTCATTCTTACTGGCTGCCATGCAGAGTATGAACACTTATGACAACCAATCCCACTGAATCAGTCTCAGAGAGTAAATGGTATTTATCGGTTATGCCTGGGCTCTCCGATAACAAACAAGTTCAGCAACTTCGCAGTTTACGTGCACGATTACCTGGCCTTATTTTTTTCGTTAAAAGTACGAAAGTATCGTTTTGTCAGTTTTAAGGTGAATTGTTTTGAGATGTCTTCAGATATTCCGGAAATGCTAAAAGTCCTGATTGAGTATTCCTCGTCACCCACCTGTAATGACAACGGTAAGTGCAGTAAGGGAACGCAGAACTATTTCCCATTAATTTACTGATGACGTTTAACCCTCACAGGTCAGTCTTCGACACATCAAACCTCGATTTGAATTAGATAACATTTGTTGATAGGCTCAGAAAAGCTCTCGGATTTAATTCCAAGATTTGAGTCATTCGTAGGTTGTCAAAACTTTTTGGGGCTTGTTTAAACATTGGAACTGAGATGAGTTGCTTGCTTCATTTTTATACTAGACTTAGGTACCAGTGGTGTGGACAGGTCTATCGTGTCCCAATGTGAATTCTGAATGAACTTCTTATTTTATGACACCACGAAAATCCAAATTATTTTTTGTGTGACAGTGCAAACAAATGTTAGTTATGTCACTTCGGTGTGCGTGTCTTTTTTTATCTATGTTACTACTGCTATAACCCACTGCAAATGTGTGTTTGCTTCCTTTCCTCAGCAAAATCACCACTCATTATGGAAACAGACCTGTCGACACTGACTTGGGGTCAGCATTCTCATTTACACTAACTGACCAATTGCTTTTACTTATCCAAATTTTCACATTCTTTGTGTATTTGCGTTTAATATTTGCATGTAGGCGTTAATCCATCAAATTGTATTTAATAAATTATTTTCTATTATGTTACATTTTCAGACTCTTACGGGCTAAACTATATTTTTAAAAAACCGTGCAACTACCTCTCGAGTCAAAAATAGGGCAGCAAAGCACATTTCCAGCAAAGCACAAAACCACATGGCATAACGTACTCTACTGACTGGGTTCGGATCATCTGGGTTAACATCTGCTATTCTAAAGCGTTTTGACAAGGTTCCGCGCGTAAGACCAGTGCACCGCCAGGAGACCTACCAGACCTGCTGGCATCATATGTATCCTGGATATGCGTCGTCACCCGATTAATGTCGGGCATGTTATTATTTACCACAACATTGCTGGTTTGCCATTGGTCCGTATGCATGCTCAATACGTCATATCAGCACATGTTTGGCCATGTGAGTGTATGTGTACGAATTCTGCACGTCGGTCTCGTAGTGAAGTTGTTATTGTTCAGGTATGGTAAATACACAACGGGAGGACAACAAACAAACAAAAACGTTCGTTGTATCTGTTTTATATGGAATTGTAGTGTCTCGCGAAATTTAAAAAGTTCGGATGAATATTGCGAATTTCAAGAAGTTGGGTGGAAAATGCAATCACAAACAAACTGTATTTATCCGTGATTGCAGTTTTTCCGTTGGACATTCTAACCTTGGGAATGTAGTACACTAGGTCATTGTTTATACATAGAAAATATACCTCTGACACGGTTTTCTAGTGCGTGGTGAGACGTATATCCAGCGCGCTCGACCAACCAATGGTCATTGGTTAGTCTGAGGCAACACCCACTTAGTTGCTCTAGACCCGCCCATCTGTTTGTGGACACTGCGTAATTCGTGTTACTCTCGAGTGGCCCAGCCGCGTTCATGGACATTTCGCTCTTGGTCATGAGGTGACTGAATGCGAAAATGAAGCAAACTGGCTGTGTGTAATGTGGATCGGGTCTTGTAGGGTGTTATAGTATCGGTGTTTTTTCAGTCGTACAAGTTGGCCCTTAAAAAGTAAACTTTTACAGTCTATCGCACTAAAGGACGGATAAAATGTCAGTGGATGAAGGCACAGCAACGCCGGCTGCGTTTCCAGTGGTATTAAAGAAAATAACGGATATTTCTCCAGCGAATATGTTAGAACGTGACCACGGTAAGTCGCGGGATTTTTTGTACCTCTGTGGGCACGGTCAAGTTTTGTTTGATGCAGATGTCAACTCTGACGCAACTTTACCATATGAATACAAGTCTACGTAACCGGTTAATCTATATCGACACTTTATTGGTTAGACGAATGTGGGTCCAACCCGGACAGCGGTTTAACGGTCATATATCAGTTTTTGATATCAACATTGCGGGTAGGAATTATTTGAATGCGAATTTTGTGTTGCTGTAAATAACAGAAACGCAAAATTCGCATGCACATTATTCCAAACTACCAGTACTGATACAGGGTAATAATCATTTTGCTCGTTTGTATTTCATATGTATTTCAATATGTATTTCATATTACCAAGGGTTAATGTCGTCTGCCAAATCGTTCAAAATGCATTTAAAAATTAATGACAATGCATTATCTTATGGATATTGTGTTTATTGTGTTTCAAACATTTTGGTATTTCAGAAAGTGACAAAGAGAAGCTTTCAGAAGATGAATTGGACTGTGGAGGAGTGAGCGGTACAAGACAGTCTGCTGCCCTGACTCCTGCTATCTGGCATAAGACAATTCCCTACGATGGCACAACCTTCCATCTTGAGTACATGGATCTGGAGGAATTTCTGATGGAGAACGGCATTCCTGCTTCTGAAGAAGTCCAACAGGAGAGCTCCCAGCAGACCCCTGAAGAGCCTCCTGCCATCATCCCAAAGACAGAACCTACCGCTCCAGGTCCTGTGTCTCTACAGTCAGTCGTGGATTTGGACCAGCGTGAGGACGAGGCGATTGCAACCACTGTATCAGATTGTGACCGAAAAGAGACAGAAGCAGGTCAGTATAAAGTCTTCAGTTTTTGTTAAGATCTATCCAAAAAGTGGAATAACATTGCCTAACAATGTACTGCAGTTTGTAACAAGGAAGATAATGGCAGCCTTGAAACTGTAGGGAATTAATAATTATTAAAATCATTTATATAGTTTCAGAATCCAGCAAATTCACTTACTCTGTCAAGACCAGAGTTGACTCTAGTTTGCATTGCTAAATTATAGACCTGACTTCTGGAATGGAATTAAGAAATTGCAGATGTTAAAGAGATTCTTATTTGTTGGTGTTACCTCAACATGCCCCCCCCCCGGAAATGTTTATTTTTTTTTCAAACTCTTTATGATCACACAATTCAGGTACAACTATGGTCCAGTTGCTGCCAGAGCCTGTTGATCCAGAAGATATCGAGGTAGAGGTGAACTTTGACCCGGATCCCACAGATCTTGTCCTCTCCAGTGTTCCTGGAGGAAACCTCTTCAACCCCCGCAAACATCGGTTCACAGAGGAGGAGCTCAAACCACAGCCCATGATCAAGAAAGCCAAGAAGACTTTTGTGCCTGAAGACCAGAAGGTAAGGTAAACTGTGTGAGTTTACATCAGGATGAAAGGACCTTTTTCAATAATAATTATGTAATTACCATTAATTAAAAGTGTAATCAATGTTGGTTTCACATTATATTCATTCTTTTTGCAAACTATCTCAGGATGAAAAATACTGGCAAAGAAGGAAAAAGAACAACCTTGCAGCTAAACGCTCACGAGATGCCCGGCGGCTGAAGGAGAATCGGATCACGGTCCGTGCGGCTTTCCTTGAGCGGGAGAACTCCGCTCTGAGGCAGGAGGTGGCCGAGCTGCGCAAGGACTTTGGACGCTACAGGAACATTGTGGCTCGCTACTTAGCCAAATATGGACCACTATAGGAGATTCTGAGTGATGAGGACTAGCCAGGAGATCTGTGTCACTAAAGCCACGCAGTAGCCCTTTGGATCATCACATCATATCTTTTGTACAGTGCAGTTTATTTAAACACTGGGTCCAGGGTACAGTTCCTTGTAAAATGTGGTCATATGCTCCTGTAATGGGAGGACATGTTACTGTCCCAGAGTGCCTGGGGGGGGGGGGGGGGGCC
>JAOXYF010000012.1:3468834-3479082 GCA_028565775.1 Sternarchorhynchus goeldii
CCCCCCCCCCCCCCCCACAGAATAAAGCAGAGACACATTTGGTTTTGACAGTTACACTAAATGATAGAAATCAGTTTAGAACTTTGTCATTGCAGAAATATATGAAAGAATATGTATATGAAGTATAAAGAAGTTATATTGACTTCTAACCCTTTTTATAAGTCATTTTAATTCTGATGCAGTTGCTGAGCAAAACAATATATGTAGTAGTTTAAAATGTTCATGATATAATGACTCATGTTACATACAGTAGAAAACCTCTTTATATGCACACAGTAGCAGAACACTAGGCGAGAGATCGTTTCCATGCAAAAACTATAATATAAAATATGATTCTGTACTGCTGTGTCCTTTTGGAGTTATTCAACCAGCATTTCTAGAAATGTTACTGGTAGGGAATTAAAGTGGATGATGCTGGAATTCAAGATAAAAAATGAGTGTATGAATTGGTAAATGGAAGAGAAAGCAAAGCATGCAGCGTGTGAGAGTACGGAGAGCTCTCTCTCCTCTACAATCTCTCATTTACAATCTGGAATTACATATTAAATGGTATTTTTAATTACATGCATTAAAAAAAACAATAGCAGTAGCAATGTACCATTTATGGAATGAGGGATAATATTAAGTAATAGGAGAAAACAAATAGGCAGGACACAACTTACTGAAACATCAAGTGGGCACATGTGATGTAAGCAGGAAAACGTCACCTATGTGTTTTTTTATGCTTGCTTTCGTGATCAGTGTATCTGCAGGTTGTGTGTGTGTGTGTGTGTGTTTTCCAGTGCATCAAGAGAGAAGTGACCTTTAACCTTACTTTTTGTTATTTTGGGGAACCTAGGCAATTGGATTAGGCTTTTGTTCAAGCAGATTTCTAAAAAATGCAGATGATTAGAAACAGGAGATCAAGGAAGCACATGTTGTTTCCCATTATTTGTATCTTTGCACTTTGTTTCGATAGGTTGTTATATTTGTTTAGGTAGGCTGAAGTAGTAGGAAACTGAATGGCCATGTAGCTTACTTTCATTAATGTACAGTGTTTAACTACATAGATTTACTTTAATACATTTTGTTGACATATTAACTCAATTTAAAAATTAAATTTTTGTGCAGTTGGAGGTCTCAGCCTTATTTAAATGCAGGTTTCATTCAGTGAACATCACCCAATAGGTTAATCGTGTCTGAGAGAAGTGTGGCTTGTCCACCAAAGAACATTCAAAAACATTATACTTTATATGCATGTAATGTTAATATTTAAAGAGGAATAGCAATAACACATTACATATGAGTTCACCTCACTCTTACTCTGAACTGAGCCTTATATATTAGTTACTTACTTTGGGATACATTTTTTTTATGCAGGTTTTTTTGTTTGATTTTTTGGGGAAAATTCTTCAAATGTACTTTTTAAACAAAAAATTAAGTATGAACTGATTATTTCAAGGTCACTATTGTTCCGTATCGAATGGTAAATTCATGTAAATCACTGTGCCCAGTTTGTATTGTATTGTATAAGTAATGACAATGTCTGACAATGTTTCATTGTGCTAATGTTGTATCAGTGAACTCCACTGTCTTCTTGGCCATGGTGTGTTTCAGTAATAGTGAAAGTTCATTAAAAGAAATTATGTAAAGTTCTCCTTTAAATGCTTTCATCTGAATCTGAGACCTGAGAATCCTGAATCTGAGATGATTTTGCTTTCTGTGATTTCCACACTTTTTTGAGACAAGCAGTCAGTTGAGATTTTTTTTTAATGTGCAGACCAGTATTCCTTGGCAATACCCCCCACCCCCCACACATAGGGGCAATAACTTTATTTTGTTTTCTCCTTTACATTAGTGATGTGACACTCTGTTGAAATTTAGCTGTCATTGGTCTAGGCTACTGGAGCTTTATAACAGGAATGCTTCTCTTTTCTTTGCAAGAGAAACATCTGCAGTAAACAGTACTTACTTAAATAAAGGCAGAAATATCTGATTTTGACTATTTGAATAAACTAATCCTCATTTTAGAATGAAATATATTGTACACTTTTCTTCCTGTAAAGAACTCTACATAAAAACATTGTACAGTAGTAGTGATCTGGAGTTACTCCCCCTCCTCTTTACATGTTTCTCTCTCTCTCACACACACACACAAAAAATTAGATGCCTTAGGAATATATATGTCTGTTAAAAAGCCCCATCTGAAGTTAAGTTAGAATATCATGCCTATCATTTACACTTCCAGTGCTACCCTGTTCCATAGCTATGAATGACAAACTTCAGTGATTGATTAAAAAGGTTTATTCATTACATTGGCAAAGCAGTACAAACAACAAAAAAACTTTTAAAGAAACGGTTGAAACCACATATGAAAGGTCGTTTTCAACACGGTGTCTTCACCTCTTTTTAAAGCCATATTTTTTTCTCTCATAAAAGAGGTCAGTCTTCGAGCTACCGAGGTTCACAATCTTTGGGCAGCCATCTCGCTGTGTAAATGAGAAAAGAAAGCCATTTTAGAACATCAGAAACACTTAATATTCTAATCAAACAATACAATTTGCATTCTAGTATAAGCAAAACTGTGGTTTAACAACCACAGTGATAAAAAACTTTGATAAAAACAAGTTTATAGGCACTCGTGTATTAACTTGTGCTGGTTTGCTAGCACAACTATCCTGTACTCTGTATAACAGAATCCATACTGAAATGCAGATATGCTTTAACAGTCCTCTTGCAGAGAACCAAAAAAATGCACTCACATCTTTTTCCTGGATGGTGCATTCCTTGCAGTAGTAGGCATCAGACACGCCTGGTCCACCACATATCACACAACGGCCTTGGTAGGACCCATAGTTACATTCATCACATATACGCACAAGTGTGCAGGGCCTGACATAAGAATCACAGATGACACATTTGCCATCGCCTAGAAAGCAGAACACAGATTATGAGCCAATGAAAAAGCTCAAAAAAGTTTGTCTTCGAAAACTACTCCACTACTTTGACAGACAAATAAAGCATTTATATAATGTCTACCATCGTGTTATAACAATAACACACTTAAATGACCAAAACCCTCATGGGGGGGGGGGAAACAAACACACAAAAAACTACCACTACCCTCTGTATGTGAAATCAAGGATGCTTAATACTGTCAGTACCTTATTAATATGGATTAATGTAACTATAGCTATAATCACTATTTCAGTATTACTCTGATATCAGACAGAGCTCAACACATAGGCTCATTAATGCATTTCTGTGTCAGCTCTGTTTGAGATAACGGCAAACCTAATGGTTTCTCTGAACAAAACAGAGATGGTGGTCAGTGGAGTTAGACAGCTTCTATGTAATATGTAACTTCTATGTAATATGTAACTTCTATGTAATATGTAACTTCTATGTAATATGTAACTTCTATGTAATATGTAACTTTTTTCTGTTTTATTCAACCTTATTTTCTTTCTTAGCCACTAAAGGACATCTAAAACTTACATTTCTCACAAAGTCTGCCAATGGCTGTAAAAAGGGAAAACAGACAAAGGAGTTAATTATGCAAGTTTTACAAGAACAAAACAACAACTAATAACATTTGTAGAGAACTAAAAGGACAAGTAATGAATAAGATTTGGCAATTCCCAAGCAGACCCAGACTTAACCAAGAGAATATTCAGGAAAGGAGGATTTTCACAGATTCAATACACACTACAACTATAAAAAAAAAAGTAAATCAATTTGCATCCCATTTTGCGGCAAATTGAAAGGACGTGGACCATCTTCTCCCACACTGCGAGATCAATTTAAATCGTTCAGGGCAGCAGAATGTCACCAGCACACCCGTTTCAGAAATCTCTGGGAGGGCTGGTACAGCGTAATTCTGAGATGATCGACTATGGCTGCTAACCTAGCTGGCTAAGCATAAACTGACTAGTTGGCCAGCTAGCATATAACTTATTTATAAACATCAGTAACACATCAGATTACATTTTTTCTATGCATTTACAATAACATTGCACCAAATGTTTTATTTAAATTAGCTACGGCAGTAATAAACTGCAGTATATCTACAATACAGTAACTAAACTACGACAAGCCTGGGAATCCAGCAATGTGACTAAATAGCCCATATAGCAAGCTAACTAGCTAGCCAGTTCCTTGCCTCGTTTCCAATTTTTTAACGCTATGCCAAAAACAGCACCCATTTGTAGATAGAAAATCTTACCGACACCGGCTTGTTTCCTACAGAAGATCAAGTCTGGATGATGTTTTGCCATCGTCTGTTAGCTAACCAAGGGAGCCTAGCCTAGCCTGCGCGAGAACGCGTCGTTATACGGTGTGACCTCTGAACTTTATCCGGAATGTTCTTCTGCATGCGCACAGCGCCACCTACTGCTGACTGTTTTCACAAACTCGCTTGATGGTTTTATCAAAAGTAACAAAGCAAATCGAGGAACTGCTGCAACAAGACAGCAAAAATGCCTTAGTGAAAAAAATAAATATATGATAAATCTCAACATTTCATCCGTTATATTATATATTGTATTATATATAATAATATTGTATATTATACAATATTATATTGTATTAACAAAACACTTAACCAGCGTTTCCCCTCATCTTTGTGAGCTTTGACATCTCGTTGTTTGAGGTGTTATTTTGATGCAAGAACTTACAAATGTGGATTTTACCGCACATTATCATATTTGTAATGTTCTCTGTCTAAATTTGTATTGTTATTATTATTATTATTATTATTATTATTATTACATTTTTGCCAAGGCTAGACCAGCAGAATCGAATAGTCACAATGGTAAATAAATATACTTCTTTTCTGCAAATAAACTAGAATCAAATATATTTCTGCAAAAAAAGGCTTGTCAGCACCCTGAACCCGCTACAGATGTTAAATTGCGACGTCATTTTCAAGCGTCACATCTTTGTCAGTGAACAAAATGGCATCTTACTGCTTCACTGTCGCCCGGCTTCAGGTAATCGAAGAAAAATGTATTTTACAACTTACAACATCACGTTTCATATTCTTAAAATGAATTACTGTCAAAAGTTAAAGGTAATTGTTTTTATGTGATACTCAATGAAGGCTTTGGCACATTTTCTTAAGAGATAACCTCTTCAACACCTCTCAGGTCATCTCTTCCAAGGATGTTGACCGCAAGCTAGCTTTGTTGCTAAGTTAAATGCGCAGAGGATAGTTGTGATTCCTGTATGTTTGGTGCAAAATCAGAAAACCATTTACCGTCGAATACACCCGGATGTTAACAGATGTTATGTTTTGTGTATCTGAAAGAGATGGTTGGTGTTTTAATTGCAAGGTTAATGCAAGGTTAAAATAAGCTATAAAGCATAGCAAATACCCAGTGCGCAGTTCACGCCGTTTATCCACCAAGACAGAAACTTAAGTTAGAACAGTATAGGCGAAAGGTGGCGTTTCCTAAAAGAGCTAAATTATTATATTTTAAGTATTGTGTTTGTATTTTGCTGTAATTTATTGGATAATAATTGGATCACGGCTTGTCCTATTAGTATCGTTCTATGCGAAAAGAAATATTCTATAAAAATGATACTGTGAATCATTTCATTTTACCGATGAATTTCTTCTATTGTGTTTCTAATTTATTTGGAAAATAGTAGCTATTGGATTTAAGGTAGCAAAATGAGCGTCTACCAAATGCCTTAAATGTAAACCATGAAAGTATTCAGTAATAATGTATGATCCATTTGAACCCCTTGGAAAAATATATCCTCTGTTTTACCAGCTTGCACTGGGCCATGGCGTCCGACGACTACACGTGTCCGCTGCGTTTAGCGCTAAGGCGAAGGTCTCCATGAGCCGCTTTGAGCCCAGCTCCTACATCAACTACGAGAAACTCCAGTCAAATGTCAACATTGTACGCAAAAGGTCAGGCCGCTCCAGCAGCTCAGCAGCTTCCGCGCTTGTTTGGTTTTCCTCGCTTATCAGCATAACTGTTTTATCATTGTTCACACTATTGATTTATCCGCTCTTGGCTGCCTTTACTGTTTTTCTTTCCCTCACCCTATTAAAATAGTATTGGAAAAGTCATAAACAGTAAACCAAACCTGATCTGTGTGCATGATCTAGGCTCAACAGACCACTCACCCTCTCTGAGAAGATCGTGTATGGCCACCTGGACAACCCAGCGGACCAGGAAATCGTGCGAGGGCGCACGTACCTGCGCCTGCGGCCTGACCGAGTGGCGATGCAGGATGCGACTGCGCAGATGGCCATGCTGCAGTTCATCAGCAGTGGCCTCCCTAAAGTAGCCGTGCCCTCCACCATTCACTGCGACCACCTTATTGAGGCTCAGGTGGGAGGAGCTCAGGACCTGCAGAGAGCGAAGGTAAGTGGGAGGCCAAACACACCTGTTGCAAACATCGAGCAGCCCTGCTGTACAAGACCAGTCAAAGCTGAGCAAAGAACATTGTCTGGAAATGTACATTGTCATTTAAGGGGCCTCCAGAAGTTGCTTAGGTGATCAACTTCATATTCTAATCACTTCAGCTGATGGGGTGAATGGGTTTGTGATTAATATAATAAATTCCCTCAGTCTAGAAATATTTTCTGAGTAACGAGAGCGAATGAGACAGTGATGCCTGGTTTGTATCTCTCCTCTCCCACTGCATGCTGTATGAGAAAGGAGGTGAATCATGAGGTTTATAACTTCCTTGCCAGTGCTGGGGCTAAATATGGTGTGGGTTTCTGGAAACCAGGTTCTGGAATCATCCATCAGGTACTGTAAAGTCTCTTCTAGTATTGTTGAATACTGGAGAAGCTCTTACAAATAGAATCTAAAATGAAAATGCTTGGATACTGTAATCTGAGTTTTTACATTTTCTCTTCAGATTATTCTGGAAAACTATGCCTATCCTGGGGTGATGCTGATTGGTACAGACTCTCACACACCTAATGGGGGCGGGCTGGGTGGAGTCTGCATTGGAGTGGGTGGAGCCGATGCTGTCGATGTCATGGCAGGAATTCCATGGGAGCTGAAATGTCCCAAAGTGAGTTGCTATGTTTCGTATTCATCAATATCCACTTTAATGCTTAGCATTATTTGTTTATCGTTTGCACAACAAACTTTCTTTTGATGTCAGTCCATCTGGATGGTGTGTCCAGGTCATTGGTGTGAAGTTGACAGGCATGCTGTCAGGTTGGACCTCACCCAAGGATATAATCCTGAAAGTGGCTGGCATCCTGACCGTAAAAGGTGGCACTGGAGCCATCGTGGAATACCATGGGCCTGGAGTGGACTCCATCTCCTGTACCGGTGAGCGTTCCTACAATAATGACAGAGCAGGAACTGCAAAACAGGACCTTGTTTCATCTGCTTATATTTACATACTACCTTCTCTTTGTGATTTAGGAATGGCCACCATCTGTAACATGGGTGCTGAAATTGGAGCCACCACTTCAGTTTTTCCTTACAATCACCGCATGAAGTCATACCTGGAGAAAACGGGCCGCAAGGGTTGGTGCTAGCATACCTGATACAGGTGGAATAATGACAGCCATCCAACTTCTTGAGCTTTTCATGGTTATTTTTCTTGTTTCTCAGATATTGCTGCTCTGACTGATGAGTACAAGGATCTCCTGGTCCCAGACGCTGGCTGTGAATATGACCAGCTGGTCGAGATCAACCTGGATGAGGTGTGCACCAAGACCCCCCCCCCCCTTCCCATACACACACACAATCTCAGTTTACACTTATCTCTGGGATCATTGGTATATCCTGATATAATTAATCAGAAAAGAGTGAAAGAGTTGAACATTTCTGGCAGTCGACAGCTGTATGGTGTTCTGCACATGTAAATGTCAGGTTTTGGTCATAGTAAAAAGTTTCATCACTGATCTGCTTGTCATGTTTTTACCTTTGCTGATTTTGCTGTTTAACTCTAGCTGAAGCCACACATCAATGGTCCCTTTACCCCTGATCTGGCTCATCCGGTCTCCAGCATCGGATCTGCGGCAGAGAAGAACGGGTGGCCCCTAGAGGTTAAAGTTGGTGAGTGCCACCAGTGGCCCATTGAATCAGATATATACTGCTTGAAAATGCAGTACTGACCTTAAATGATACTGACCTTTTTCACTAAATGTTAGTATATGTACGTGTTGTCTCAGTGGCTTATTTTGTGTCCAACATCCCAGGTCTGATTGGAAGCTGCACCAATTCGAGTTATGAAGACATGGGAAGAGCTGCCTCTCTGGCCAAGCAGGCTCTTGAGAAGGGGCTGAAGTGCAAGGCTCAGTTCACCATCACCCCTGGGTCAGAGCAGATCCGGGCCACCATCGAGAGAGATGGCTATGTGAGTCCCTTCTTTGCTTTTAGAAGCTTATTTAAAATGACACTGACCTATGATGAACTGTACCTGGAACAGGAGTGGAACATCGTCTCCCCATCTGAGCCTAACTGAGCAGCTCAGTGAAAGGGGTGATTGGAATAGACTGAAGTTTGGAAATTTATTTTTCTGGTTGCAGTCTAAAATCTTTAATGATGTTGGAGGAGTTGTGCTGGCGAATGCTTGTGGACCATGTATTGGACAGTGGGACAGGTAAATGGAATTGTATTAGAAATTGATCTATGAATTTTTTTTATTATTTATTTTATTTTTTTACATTTATTCATTTTAATTAATATTCTTCTAATACTGCTCTTTTCATGTGATGTTTTATTAATCCTCTTATTTTGAAATGTCCAGGCGAGATGTTAAGAAAGGGGAGAAAAACACAATCGTCACGTCCTTTAACAGAAACTTCACAGCTAGAAATGATGCAAACCCTTCAACCCATGCATTCGTCACATCTCCAGAGGTATCGGGCCGATTGGCTCTTTTGTAGAAGAGCTACATTTCAGCGTGAACTCTCTTGGTTTCTTTTTGGTTTCTTTTCTTATGTTTTCTTTCGTTTCTTTCTTGATTGATTCGTTGTTTTAGATAGTCACTGCTCTTGCCATTGCCGGCACTCTTAAGTTCAACCCTGAGACGGACTACCTGACCGCTCCCAACGGAGAGAAGTTCAAGCTGCAGCCGCCCAGCGGTGATGAGCTGCCCGCCCGTGGTTTTGACCCTGGCCAGGACACGTACCAGCATCCTCCAGCAGATGGCGCTGGCCTCAGAGTGGATGTCAACCCGCAGAGCAACCGCCTGCAGCTGCTGGAGCCCTTTGACAAATGGCACGGCAGAGACCTGGAGGACATGCAAGTGCTCATAAAGGTGCCATGGGCAAAGGGAGCTCCTGGCTGGCCGTGGCCTTAGGCTTCTGCTCTACTCCGCATCACCTTTGACCTCTGTCCTTCTCAGGTGAAGGGGAAATGCACCACAGATCACATCAGCGCTGCTGGGCCGTGGCTGAAATTCCGTGGTCACCTGGACAACATCTCCAACAATCTGCTTATCGGAGCCGTTAACATTGAAAACGATGCCGTCAATAAGGTCCGCAACCAGCTGACTGGAGAGTTCGGTGGCGTTCCTGACGTGGCCCGCCATTACAAGGCAAGATCCTCAACACACACGTTATTATTTCCATGTGATCATTTTTTTTATCAATATCTTTTTTTACCCCACCATTTTCTATGATCTGTATGGATTAGCGTCTTCCATCCACATCTGAATAATCTGGTTTATACTTAAGATGAAGTTACATGTTCAACAGCCTTTCTCCATTTCAGTAGCTCGTGATGTGAAACGCAGATGTATGTCTGTATGGTGCCCCTGCAGAAGAGCAGTGTTTCATGGGTTGTGGTGGGAGACGAGAACTACGGTGAGGGATCTAGCAGAGAACATGCTGCCCTCGAACCACGGCATTTGGGAGGCAGAGCCATTATCGTCAAGAGCTTCGCCAGAATCCATGGTGAGCGTGTACTTGTTTGCTCCTTAACACCCCCCCCCCTGTTGATCAAGTCTCCTAACCCTTTAGAGCCTTATATTTAAACTACTTTTTTGAATGTTGTAGAATTTGTTTTTGTACTCCATGGAAGGATAATTCTTTAAGCATTTTACAAGTTATGCTGTAGGCTGTTGTTTTAAAGTCCTTCGCTTCCTAACAGAAACCAACCTCAAAAAGCAAGGCCTGCTCCCCCTTACTTTTGCTGACGCTGCCGATTATGAAAAAATCCGGCCAGACGACAAAATATCCATCACTGGTCTAAAAACTTTTGCCCCTGGAAAGGTGAGAAGTGTGTATGTATGTGTATGTGTGTGTGTGTGTGTGTGTGTGTGTGTGTGTATATATAT
>JAOXYF010000012.1:3483742-3526046 GCA_028565775.1 Sternarchorhynchus goeldii
GTGTGATACCTTAACACTGAGGTAATGTAAGTGTGATACCTTAACACAGAGAGAATGTAAGTGTGATACCTTAACACCGAGGGAATGTAAGTGTGATACCTTAACACCGAGGGAATGTAAGTGTGATACCTTAACATCGAGGGAATGTAGTGAACAATAGAACAATACATATGTTGCAGTGTATAAATTGCTTTCTTACATACTGAATTTTAAATGTAGTAAATAAAATAATGTGCATTATCTCACTCATCAGCATTGAGGGTGAATATGTACCAGTGGAGGGAGATGAGGTGACCTACAAACTGTGTCCTGTTCCTCCCAAGAACCTGAAGTTCCAGGCTGTAGAAGTGGTCATCACCACCCTCACACCAGGAACCAAGCACCAGACCTGGTCTGAACAAGTTATCGGTTCCTAGCTCAGATTGGCACTGGAACAAAGAATGGATGTTTGGGCTGAAAGGCCTCTGACACAGGAGTGAGTGAAGGGATACGGAATAAAAGAGAGTTAAAGGATTTAAACAAACATCTAAATGACAGCTAATTAGAACAATGACCTAATGGGTTTGAAATGTGTTATATGTAAGTAGGTTATGGATGGAATGGGAATTAGGATTATGTAACATCTGTTTTTTATCTTTACAAAAAGATGAAAGATTTAGCTAAACTTCTGTCTGGAGTGCTGCCTGGAATATAATCACAATGCCAAAAGATTAAAGAGTGGTAGCATAGATTAACAATAATAGTTATTGAACAATAGTTGTTATAGAAATTATGTCAAATTGATTGTATGTAATAAACACAGTTTTGCATAATGTCAAATCTTGACAGTGGGAACCTGTTCTTTACTGAGCCCTGGAAAAGCTCACAAACCTCCGACTTCTCACACTGGAATGTTTCTTTTTAACTTTTAGTCTGTCAGACATCAGCCTTGTGTCAGTAACTACATTTACATGTAGAGTATTTACATTTACATGTATTTACATTTACATGTAGATTATTTACATTTACATTTACATGTATTTACATTTACATGTAGATTATTTACATGTAGATTATTTGGTAGATGCAGCTGTCCAGTGCAACTTCCATATTAGTATGTCAGTATGTAGGTGCTGCCTGGGAACTAAAAATGTACATTAATATACTGCTGGTACAAACTGTGAGGGCTCAGATTTGAAGAGCTCACTTCAAAGACCTTCTAACTGGTCTTTTAACGCAGATTAAAAAAATCATTTATATGATTTCACATTTGAAGAGTTCACATTAAAACAACATCACTCATCAAACACAGCAGCACAAAAGAAAATGTGCTTATTATACAATGAAAGAAAAGACTTTCACATCGAAGATAATGAAGAGAATAAAGAAAGTATCTTTGGAGGATTGCATGTAGAGTTCCAGGTGAGTGTGACTTTTGATCTTTTAGGTTGAAGATGTCACTTTCTTTTTTCTTTCCAAGTTTTTTTCTAATACCTGGTTGGAGGTTAGCAGCACCAGATTAGCTGTATTAATGTTTAAAGCCTGACACTTAAGGTGAAACTTCATCTTAGGGTTTCAGAGTTATCTATATCAGAGTTATCTATTCCCTTAGGGTTTCAGAGTTATCTATATCAGTTATCTATTCTCTTAGGGTTTCAGAGTTATCTATTTCCTTAGCGTTTCAGAGTTATCTATATCAGTCATCTATTCCCTTAGCGTTTCAGAGTTATCTATATCAGTTATCTATTCTCTTAGGGTTTCAGAGTTATCTATATCAGAGTTATCTATATCAGAGTTATCTCTTTCCTTTGCTACAGAGTAAGAATCTTACACTACGTTCAATAAGAGTTAAAAGATATAAGGTGCAGTTTGCTTGCACTGAGAGTGAAAAACATGTTTGCAAATTCCTCAGTACAATAAACACCACCAGATTGTGATCATTATAATTACAAAAGAAGTAGCCAAACCCCTGCTCACAGGAAAGTATTGTACAGCTGCTTTAACCTTTGTCAGTGTCATTGTTATGTCATTGAATCATTGTCATTGAAGTTTATCAGACACCTGTTTTAACTAGGCCCGAAGTAGATCTGATATTCCTTCTCTGAGAGCTGCTTTACGCGAGGGTTTTCTTAACCCTGCTATAACAGCCATGAAGCATTATTACACCATATGCTCTGGAAAACTGAAAAGCTTTATCAGTGTGTGCTACCCTTCAGTCTTTTAAACATTAATCTGAGAGAATGAATGTGTGCAATGTGCAATGAACAGCGACAGCTTGATTCTAGGGAAAAAGTGACCCACACATTTTTGCATGTTGGAATCGTTACAGTCTCAGAAAGTACTGTTAGTGATGCATCCCGTATCGAAGTACTGTTAGTGATGCATCGCGTATCGAAGTACTGTTAGTGATGCATCCCGTATCGAAGTACTGTTAGTGATGCATCCTGTATCAAATTATGTGTCATTTCATATCAGACAGAAGCATCATCTTTTTTTCTTTATCATGTAGTTCTATTACATGAACCTTTTATCACCAAGTTTTATTGGGTAAAAGACAGCAGAACAGTAGCGGTATCTAACTTATCTATATTTTATGCTCCACTGTGTGTTCCAAAGGGTTATATCCATGATCTATGATTATATCCATGATCTATGATTATATCCATGATCTATGATTATATCCACATCTACGGTGTGGTGTCACTCCAGTTTATCTGTTCCAGTCCTCTTCTTCCACACCTTGTGTGTCATCACTGCAGCTCACAGGTTATTCTCTTCATGTTTGCTTGTGTTCTGGTTGCTTAACATTAACGTTTGTATAGGTTTTTGTCCATGAAGCAAAGTCAGTGTTGACCAGTGTGTCCTTTATGTATCTTCTGTTTGTGCTTTGGTCTAATAACATCTACCACTCCTGTTGATCTAATAACATCTACCACTCCTGTTGATCTAATAACATCTACCACTCCTGTTGATCTAATAACATCTACCACTCCTGTTGATCTAATAACATCTACCACTCCTTTTCCTCAAGGGATTTATGTTTACACAGAGTGGAGCTGAAACTAATGCTAATGTTTTATTTGAACTGAACACGATTCTGCTAATTGCAGTGCGGCTTATTTTTGCTTTATCTTATGTTGACTATACATTGCAGTGAAGGCTATATAATCTTCACTGCATAGTCTTCACTGCACTATACAGTGCAGACCTTATATAACTGCACAGTGTTTTTTATTTTGTTTAAAATGTTTGTTATTTTGCCTATGTACTCAAGCACAGTGGGTTTGAAATGAGGTTTCAAGGTTAAAGTACAGAATGTCTGCGTCAATGTGAGGGCATTTATAGCTATACTGGGTGACCCATATAGAAAGTACAGCCCTTTTCACACATAACTACAGTTGGGAGAAGGACATTAATTCTTCTCTTCAGTACAAGCAGAAATAACTTGGTGCATTATTACTCTGCTAAAAGTAGACATAGTCCATTCAGAGATTCACTTCAATTAGCAGGTGGTTTTGCTACGGTCAGAACTGTTACAGAACTGTAATATATGGTAAAAACATTTCTGTCAAAAAAACTGCACTTGACTTAATTGTCAAAAGTAGAATATAAACATTGGATGGTTTCTCTCCCAGTTCACTGAAATTTACAATATGAACTTAGCAAAGCCGCTAATCTTTAGACAAATGTAGTGGAGTTGACAACATGACCCACTTCTCTGAGCTGTAAATGAGAGCACAGTGTGCAGTATGTGCTCTGAGCTGTAAATGAGAAATAACACAGTGATCACTATGTGCTCTGCCTTGGCATAGCTCTGTAATCTCAAACATCTTGTAGCTGGTTCCCTCCTGAAGTTTCCCTCAAGATAGCTGGCGCTTGAACAGCAGTTTTATCCAGTAAAGACAATGACTACAGGTCTAATGACTACAGGTCTCATTTGTTTCTCGTCCAGTGTTCACGTTCAGGTCTCATTTGTTTCTCGTCCAGTGTTCACGTTCATGTATCATTAGATCATGTACAGAAAAATGAACGTCTTCCGCAAAACAACAAAAACAGAACAGATTGAGCGCAAAACAATTTCAAGAACAAATAAGCAAGAACCAACAATGTTCAACCAACAATGTGTGCATTACAGACCTGATGGAGGAGCATCAAGGATCAGTGGATGATTTGCATGAAAATGGTATTTATGTTAATTTGCTTGATTTACATTAATTTATGTAAGATTACTTTTAAAGATTCTTTTAAATTGTGAATACTATCTATTAAGAGGAGGATACAATTACCCATTGACCGGTTTACCTTTGATGTGTTTGACAAACATTTATCCAACTATTCTACTGAACCTTTATGTCAAAAAGGATTTGCAGTAGTAACAGGCAGAGTAATAGATACTGGGGGATATTGAGAATATCAGGACAGAAAAGGAAGAAGATGATAAAAAAAGAGCAAAGGTTGAGGTGCTGGGAAACATGTGCCACTGTGAAGTGCCATAAAAGTGTGTGTGCTGTTGTCAATAAAGTGAACTGTGTCTATATTACCAAGTAAGCACACTCTCTGAGAAAAGACTAATGTCCCAAACAGATTTATCAACACTTTCCCTTAACGGGTGGTACACTGGCTACACCCTTTTAAGGATGTAGTGTAAGAAAGCCTGTTATCAGGCAGAAAATGAAAAACAGGTCATATGCAGCTGCATTCACAAGTCCACACTTCATATACCAACGCTTTGAATAGAGGACAGCTAGAGTACAGCTAGAGGACAGCTAGGACTCAAACACGGCAAGCAAGGAAGTTCAACAAAGTAGTCAAAGTTAAAGTTAAATGTCAGTTAGGGTATTTATAGGTTCTGTTATCTCTTGAGTGATACATTCAACTTGTGATCTCTTCTGAGCCTGCAGTTATAAAACTTTTAGTTCCTGAAAAAAACATTTACATAATATCACTTAATTAAAAAAGAAAATAAAAAATACTTAATATTACTTTTTAGAACCTCAGTGAAATTGCTTTATATGACACCCTACAGAATAATCAAGAACTCCAGATATAGGTATTTTTAATGAGGTTTCCATGGAAAAATCAATTGATTTCTGACCAACCCACACATGGTTGGATTAACTCCTGTCATGTTTACATAGTCAAGTTTTCACTTCGGTGGACTGAATTTAAAGCCAATTCGAAGGTGCTTTGGACCCACCTGCTGTGACGATGCCAGTTGTTCATTAACACACAAGTAACAAGTAATAAAACCCCGAGAGCAGAGTGGTATCTCAGCCACATCGGCTTTAAGCACATTTTATGTTCTTCGTCTTCTCTTTTAGTAATTGGAAAATGATAAATTATCATTCTGTCCGGTTACAGTAGATAGTAACGAGTCTGACAGCTTTTTCTGGCATGGTGTGGACTACCATTGAAGAGAACAAAAAAAACATAGTCTGTTCTCACATTTTATCTTTTTATATGACATTGACTCTTTAAGCTAGTCACAGATGGAAAAGTAAATAATGAATAACTGGTTATTTTTCCTCTTGTGGATTTTTCCAACTGGAAATAATGTCCTCTCCCTAGCTTGTCTCAATGGGGAATACATGATGAATGTAGTGTTACTGGAAGACAGTGTCTCACCTTGGAGTATGGAGTTAGTGAAGCCTAAAGTGATGGAAGCTATTCAGATCGATGCTGAGCTAAACTTCAACAATGGTAAAGTCTCCTATTCTCTCTCTCTCTCTCTATTTTTTTCCAGATTAAAAAAAAACATTTAAAAACAGTCTACTTTCTGTATTTTATTATTTGCGGTTTAAAATCTATTCAGGACACCTTAATCCAACTGACCATAAATTTGATATAGTAAAGGATTGCATATGCTAAAACAGACTCTATAGTGATCCTGATATGGAGACTATATAATCCATAAAATACAACTGTCTTTTGACTTTTCTGTCAAATACAGGGTGTCATTGCGCTTGTAATTAGTGTTAGATACCGTTCACATTAGTTTCCCTGTAATTACTGAGTATTTCACTGCAGGTACTGAATCAGAATGTATAAAAATAAATGATTAAATAATAAGCCTAGAATTTAATAGGTTAAACACAACATTTCTGTTACACAAGGCATCTTTTTTACATGAACTATTGTTTGATTATAGGTATCAACCGCAGTCTGACAGCCAGCTATCATGGGTTTCAGACCCTTTATTACAGACACAAAGGTTGTACCAGCAGCACTTGTGAGGGTATAGAGACGCTCAAAGACCTTCAGGTGAGTCTTGGCCTTGGATCCCACACATCCTTAACAGTGTCCACCACATTAAAATGGTGGTTTAATGTGGTGGTTTTCTGTGACAGGATTCAGGGAAGGTTGGCTGTGTTCTCCTGGGGCCGACCTGCACTCTGGCAACCTTTCAACTAGTAAAGTGAGTTACACTTTTCCACTTTGCATTGCTTAAACCATATTCCACATATCCACAGCTCTACCATTAATGGATGAGTGTTCAGGTAATAATCCTCATAAAGTACTTGGTTCTGGTTTGTGCCTTTAGCTCCTTTCTCTATGCCTTTGCCACACTTCCACATTACTATAACAGTGTTTAAAATGTGTGTTAAAGATTTTCTACAGTTTGCTAATCTGGCTCTGCCCACATAACAATATTTCATTTAAATTACGGTTGTGTTCCTGTGTTCGTGCTGCCTGTTTTCCGGCAGTTTTGACACCGGTCTGAAGATCAGCATACCTATCATCTCAGCAGGAAGCTTTGGTCTTTCTTGTGACTACAAGGCCAACTTGACCCGCCTGTTGCCTCCAGCTCGCAAAGTTGCCAGCTTTTTCTCCAGCTTCTGGAAGTTTGAAGACCACCTTAAACCTTCGTGGAAAATTACATACATCTACAAGAAAACTAATTACACAGAGGATTGCTTCTGGTGGGTCATCTAAACACATTCTTAGCACAAGTTAATCAAAACTATGGTCAAGCGCAGGGGAATGTTTGCCTGGAAAGGGGTTTCGTTCACAGCAGGAGGGCACGGTGCATGCTGTGATAATGAACCGGTTATGGTTTTCTCCAGGATGGTGTGTGTTCTTCACCTGTTCTTCACCTGTTCTTCACCTGTTCTTCACCTGTAGGTACATGAATGCCCTTGAGGTTGATACAGGTCCCTTTGTTGCTGAAATTGAAAAGCGAGTGGTTCTCCGGAAGGAAAAAGACGTCAGCGACCTGCTAAAAAGCAAAGGAATGGAAAGCAACTGTAAGATAAACTTTGTTTTGGTTGGGGGAGTGAGATTATACCTTCTCTTTTCTTTTGTCATTAACACATTGTTGTATCCGAATGCTGAAATTGGTTTTATCCGCAGTGTTTATTTTATGTGGAACTCCAGAAGACGTTACAGACTTGAAGAATGGATCCATGGACTCTGATCCTCACACTGCATTTCTCCTGATTGATCTGTACAGGTCAGTCGTCCCTGAGTCCTACTCTTTTGCTTTTATTCGTGTACTGTATGCTCCCATAGAACGATGAACAATGCCACGAATCTCTCACAGTGACAGATATTACAATGAGGCCTCCAGTCCTGCAATGAGAAATGTTCTGGTGCTGACCATGCCCAACAGAAGGACCTACAACATGAGCTCAAACAACACGGTCAGGGGGTTGTTTCATGACATTTGCTTCCATACCCCCCCCCCCCCCAGTTCTGTGTTGGTTTGTGTAGGCTTGTTTGTTTTGTATTTTGGCAGCTCACATCTCTGCATCCACCCCTCCTTTTGTTTGGTTCACATCCGCTCCTTCTGTACTGCGGTCTGTAGATGAACGACTATATTGCAGCTTATCATGATGGAGTTCTGCTGCTTGGCCAGGTGATGAGGAGTATCTGGGCCACTCCTGGATCAGAGCTCACAAACACTGAAGCTGTCAACATCAACTACTTCAGGAACATTTCCTTTAAGGGTGAAAAGGCTGCAGACCCACTTCAGTTTCAGCTTCTCATTAAATCCACCAGTGTTTGTTTGTTTGGTGACTTGGTTTTTATGGGTTTATGCTCACAGGTATTGCAGGGAATTATGAGTTAGATAAGTATGGTGACAGAGATGTGGATTTTTCACTGATTTACACCAATGCCAACAATGAGGTGGGCAATAAATCTCTCCTGCAGAACACTGCATTCTCATATCAAACAAATGACCAAAATGGGTAAATTTGCTGTACATTTTCTTCTCAATAAGAGTGAGTACACATTGTTTCTTGGCAAAAAGGCACAACTGATTTGTGTTATGTGATATAAAAGTGTGATTGCTGCTTTCTCCTCTCCAGTACAGAGTTCTGTATGAGTTCAACACCACTCTTAAACAAACAGTGCTGGTCGACACTGATCCTTCGTTCATCTGGGTTAACAATCGTCTCCCTGACGATCGTCCCCATGGGGACCATAAAGGTGCTGCACCTCTCAAACCTCTTCTGACGTTAGAAGCTTAGAGTGTAAAAACACCTCAGACACTGCAAACATCATATTCAGGACTGTTAGAAAACAAGGCAGTGTAAGTTGAGCAGTACTGATCAGAGACTAGATTCTTTTACAGCTGAACTTTGCCTCTTTAAAAAAACACAGCACAATCTCTTAAATTAAAATGAAACTATTTCTAGCGTTTGTAAAGACGTTGAAGGTCATGTGTGACGCGCTGTGTTGTGTTCAGGTGTAGAGGTCGTCGTCATAGCACTGGGTTCCACAACAGTGGGACTGATTGCCTCAGTTGCTTTCATCTTTTACTGGTGAGATGGTCAGACTTGCTTTAGTCACTTTAGCTCCTGCTGTCACATCACATAGCCTTTCCACACTTTCTGTGTTGTGTTCAGACCCTTCACTTGCATACCTTTTATTTATCAGGCAAAACAGGACATACCGCCATAAACAGAAGCGATGGTCACACATCTCCACAGAGCTCATCAGTCCTGTGGAGTCCAGTGAGAGGAATATGGTGTCGCTAAAGGTGATGAGGGACGCTGGCCAAGGCTTTAGGCCTTACACTGTCAAACCACTATATGCCTGGATTCATTTATTTTGCTGTTCATCTGGTGTTGTGTGACACCACAAATGGACATGTTAGTTGTCTACAGTCAAATTTGTAATTGTGTTGTTTTGGTCGTTCAGATAGATGAAGACGCCTGGAGAGACAAGAGTTACACGATTCGCCGTGCACGCTATGATAAAAAGGTGCTTGGCCGTACTTCCTGTCGCTCTCCCACCAAAGTAATGCTAAATATGTTCCTCTAACCCAGTCTGTGTTTGTAGACTGTCATTCTTAAAAAGCTGAAGCACTCCGACGGCTACTTCAGTGAAAAACAGCGAATAGAGCTTAACGTGGTGAGAAAAATCACCTTTCATTTCCTTCATGATTTATGATGTCATTTGTGCTCATGTATTACCAATATTCTTACAGAAGCAGAACCACCAGGACCACGTTTCACATTTCTTGAAACGTCTTAAAACGTATCGTTTCTTTGGTATCTAACAAAGAAGCGTTTAACTTTCATTTCAGTTGTTACAAATTGATTATTACAACCTGATCAAATTCTATGGCACAGTCAAGATTGAGCAAGAGGTTCTTGGTGTGTTTGAGTATGGAGAGCGAGGATCATTGAGGGTGTGT
Source organism: Sternarchorhynchus goeldii (assembly GCA_028565775.1). NCBI lineage: Eukaryota > Metazoa > Chordata > Actinopteri > Gymnotiformes > Apteronotidae > Sternarchorhynchus > Sternarchorhynchus goeldii. The sequence continues at coordinate 3,493,365 of JAOXYF010000012.1, forward strand.
ATACCGTCACTCATCTCACCACCTCACAATTGGATGTTCACCTCATATTTACACATGTGGCTCATGTAAAACACTTTCTTTCCATTTTCAGTATGTACTTAATGATAGAATCTCTTACCCAGAGGAAACCTTCATGGACTGGGAGTTCAAAATCTCCGTCATGTATGACATTGCGAAGGTAGGTCATCTAAAACGCGAAAACCTTTGTGAGTTTTGAGGGATTTTACATTACCTGGAGACACCAAGCAACGATGTGCCCTTATAAAGTGTCATGTCCTTTGTCTTCCTGCATGGCAGGGCATGTCATACCTCCACGCCAGCAAACTTGAAGTCCATGGTCATCTGAAATCCACCACCTGTGTTATTGACAATCGTATGGTGGTAAAAATAACTGGTTTTGGTTTTAATACCATTCTCAACCCAGACAAAGGTGAGGAATCTCCTGACACCAATTTTTCATTGGCTTTCATATAATTTTTCTTTTGTCTTTTGAAGTTAGTCTGTGTTAATAATTAACATCTTTATATTCTAGGCATTTAGCAGACAGAAGTGCTTTGTCATAATAATTGATTACTTTGTATAGACTGTGGTTCTCTTTCTCAGATCTGTGGACTGCCCCAGAGCACTTAAGGAAAGAGGGTATCTCTCAGAAGGGGGACGTCTACAGTTTTGCCATAATTGCTCAAGAAATAATTCTGAGAAAATGCACTTTTTATACAAAGACCTGTTCTGACCAAGCTGGTGAGATAGTATGCTTTCCAGCACAAAATCAAACACCGACCCCTGCTGGTGAACATCAGAATTACTGTCCATGTCATATTTATTCTCATTGAGGTTAAAAATTTAATACTTGAGTTACCCTTTGACAAATATTAAGGCAGAGGGGAAGTTTTATTTATGCTAAGTAGGCTTTGTACTTTGTAATGCAATCCCCTATTTCCTTCAACAGAAAAGCTGGACCATGTGCAGTATCCTAGAAATATGTCCTACTTCAGACCTGATCTGAACACTGAAACTAGCAGTGACATAGAGCTAGAGGTGGAGTCTATGAACACAAATGTCTGTTATTACTAAGATGTTTCTAATAAATGTACATGAACAATTGTCAGAGTGACCTCTGTGTTGACCAACAGTTCCAGGTGTACACATTAATCAGAAACTGCTGGGATGAGGATCCTGAGAGAAGACCAGATTTCAAAAAGATTGAAAGCACTTTGGGAAAGATTGTCAGGTAATCCCAAAGAAAAGAAACACTAACATGTCATCAAAGAGACATATCGCAGATGCACTGTTCTTTCACAAATATTTTCTTTTGCATATGGCTAAAAGTCTGCACAATCAGGCCAACGAGAGCTACATGGGCAATCTGATTCGCCGTCTGCAGATGTATTCGCGCAACCTGGAGCACCTGGTGGAAGAACGTACAGCTCTGTACAAGGCAGAACGAGACAGAGCAGACAATCTCAACTTCATGCTTCTCCCTGGGTCAGTCTGACCACAGCTGGTTCCCACAGATCCGGTTCATCATCATCATCAGTTACGGTTCAGTTGGGAAACCGTAGCTCTCCTCTGTTGCTGATAGTCGAGTTTTGGAGATGCAGTATTTATTTGTCTCTTGTATCTGTATCGCAGGCCAGTGGTGCGGTCCCTGAAGGAAACGGGCAGGGTGGAGCCGGAGCTTTTTGAAGAGGTCACCATCTACTTCAGTGACATTGTAGGATTCACCACCCTTTGCCACTACAGCACACCCATGGAGGTGGTAGACCTGCTCAATGAAATCTACAAGCACTTTGACAGCATCCTCGACCACCATGATGTCTACAAGGTGTTCCTGCACCTCACGCAGCAGTGATTTAGCAGAAGTGATTACATGGCATTTTGCTGGAATCCGCTATGTGCTTCAGGGAACATCTCATGATGCAGGGGCAGTTCTAAGATCAGTTCCAGGGACAGTTTAGTGCTTTAGGGGAGCTGAGCACCCAATCAGACCAGCACCCTCCTGTAAAATCTACAAAACATTTTGGACAGTGTAAACCATTTCCTTTCAAACATTTTTTAGTTTATCAGAGACAACAAAAAATTACTTTGTTCTTATTTTTAGGGCTGCTGGGACTGAGACAAGGGGTGTTTGTGCTAGACACGCCTCTGCCATGACATCACGCCTCCGTCCGCATCTGTTTTAGGTGGAGACGATCGGTGATGCGTACATGGTTGCATCAGGTTTGCCATGGCGGAATGGCAACAGACATGCGATGGACGTTTGTCACATGGCGCTGAACATCCTGGCCTTCATGGGGACGTTTGAGCTGCCACACGTGCCGGGCCTGCCCGTGTGGATCCGGATCGGGATACACTCAGGTACCGCCCGTCCAACCCTGACAAACCTGCCCACCCCAGACCTTCTGTTCATGGCCACAGACCCTCTTATTTAGTTCATGTATACGGTAGGACACTATTTACCCGCTGTTGCTGCTCAGGTACCTGAAGTGAATGTTTATGTTGGTAAGTTGTACTCTGTTTTTGCGAAGGTCCCTGTGCTGCAGGAGTGGTGGGAGTTAAGATGCCCAGATACTGCCTGTTTGGAGATACAGTGAACACAGCCTCCCGCATGGAATCCACAGGATTGCGTAAGATCCACCAGCCCCATTACGGTGTTACTGTTTCCTGTGTTATATTTGTTTTCCTTAAGCTGTCAGAATGGTTGATTTTCCTCAGTTTCACATAGGAATATCTGACAGATTTTACATAAAGATCTAATGACTGCCCTTCTTTACTGGACCCAGCCTTGAGAATCCACGTGAGTCAGTCAACTATTAACATCCTCAAGCGAGCTGACAGCAAGTTTGAATATGAGAAGCGAGGACAGACATATTTAAAGGTCTGTAGCGTTTTTTTAAATGCAGTGTATTCACAGATGACTACATAAATGAGGACAACTACAAAAAACTCATTGTCTAACACCGTAAGAGATGACCAATGGTATAATGACCATATATAATTATTTATAAAAACAAAACAAAACAGAAAACGTTAGAAAAAAACAGCCTCTAAAGGCTACAGTGGAAGGCATTTAGTGTAACCTTCCCTTACACTCAGGCAATAACAGGAACCTGGATCTCTTAAACCCAAATGTAACAGAACACTAATTAATGTAACAGAACACTAATTAATGTAACAGAACACTAATTAATGTAATAGAACACTAATTAATGTAACAGAACACTAATTAATGTAATAGAACACTAATTAATGTCATTTCTAACATGTATATGTATCCCACTATTTAGTGTCAAAATGTTTTAATTGTGCAGAAATATTTCCTTTATTTTCTGTGTGTATCTTAATAAAGAGACTGAGACCTTTGCATAGTTCTGTACATCTGAAAAACCATTGTTTGATCTATAGGGTAAAGGGAAAGAGATGACATACTGGTTAACGGGAGTCGCAGGGCGGGACTATGATCTGCCTCCGCCCCCTGCTGTGTGAGTCAGCTGCCTTTTCTCCTTCATTCATTATTCACACATATTGAATATATGAGAATGTTTGTCCAAACGGCCTGTAGTCAAGCCAGCTATTCACTGCATGCTAAACTGAAATATGTTCTATATAATGACTTTTACCATTACAAAATCAGACCAGAAAGTGATTAGGTAAGTTTGTAAAAAAAACATACTCAGTATGTTTAGATTATAATTTTCTGGGTGTTCTTTCAGTCAGGAAGTACACACTGCATATGTTCTAGTGCTCCAGAGATTTACTGGCTGCCCAGTGTGATCTCCAGCTGCCCACAACAAACAACACTTGGCCAGATCTGTGCAGTGCTAGTAATGTGTGCTGCTTTCTGTCGGTTTCTCTCCTCTCTGTTGGGAGGTTTTTTTAATGTCATCTGGTGATGATGTTGGACTGAAAACAGGTTGAGCTTATGTGTTTCCCCACTGGCTGTGGCAGAGACAACTTTGAGAAGCTGCAGCAGGCCCAGGCCAAGATGATAAGGAACTGTCTGGAGGAACGTTCTCCAAACCTGGGCAAGAGGAAGACATTGTCAACACGACAGAGGAAGGTCCGAGCAAACTCCGAGCTGATTGGGCCTGAGCAACCAGAGTACCTCCACCTGGCTACCGTAGACGGCCTCAGTACGTACCTGTGAGATTCTGTAAGCTCTCACAAACCGCTGTAATTTTAGAACCTGATCTAGATTTTCTACAGGATATTGTACATGCTATATTTAAATGTTGTTAGGTTATACTTTGAGGTAGTATTCTAGTATTCCAAGTAGTAATGTTTTGATGTTTTACACTGGCTAGGCGACACGATTAGCAAATTTTTAGTTTATTGTGAATGTACATTGTTGGCATTTATTGTAGTTTTTTAAAATGTGTTTAATAGTTGTTGTGTATCTCAACAATAGTACAGCGTCAAAGGCATGTGCAGGCCTGGATCTGACCCATCCAGGAAATGCTGGATTTTCATGACCACAAACCATGTAATTCTTAATTGGAAAAGCAATTTAGCTTATCATACAGATTCATATTTTTGGAAAAAAGAACAAAATGTATTATATTGTAACATTTGCTATTATAACAACTGCTACTCAAACATTGTTTTGTATGTTTAACAAAATATTCCTGGAAAATGCACTGATCCAAATTTCTTTGTATATATACACATAATTTAAGAATTATGCTTAAAATGTCAAAAAACTCAAATTTGATTCTTTATCATATGAAGACTATTACATTGAGAAATATGCCTAGTTAAACTGCTAAGCACATTTACACTTATGAGACAGAGAATTTGACATTATAACAGGTGATCTAGTACTGATATTTTGTCAAATCATCAACCCTAACCCTAGGTAAAAATAATAATAATTATAACGCAATATGTTTTGTACACACAGTTAATAAATAATACAAACTAAAAACAAGAATAAATGGAAGATATATTCATTTCTGACGGAGTTGAATTGTTCTTAAAAATCACATTTTAAATGACACTAATACAAAATGAAAGCATAAAAATAAATAATACAGCAGTGGCCAATGAACCCATGACTCCACGGCTCCGAGTCTCCGGCCTGCTGGACATATAAACCACAACTCATTTAAGAACGGATTTTACACCTCAAACAGCAAGTATGTCCTTACATGCTGAACAAAGGCGGAGCCAAGACCCTTTAACCTCCTAATAAGGGTGACGCGAAGGAAACAGTTTAACTAAAATTCAGCTATAAAACAACAACAACAACCAAAACACATACAAAGCATATTTTTGGAAGATAAAAAACCAGACAAGTATCCATAAGTGTCCTACGTCTAATCAGACCACAGTGAACCGATTCAAGAACAAAAAGGTTTGGCATATCTTAACTTTTTTAGTTCTATGTTCCCATAAAAGCTTGGTTAGTGGAACAACATTGGATTGCTCTCTGTCTAGGTGTTTATTGTGCCCTACTTAGAACATGATGGAGTTTCATTGACGCAGACCTAAATCAAACTGACTGGCCCATTAAATCATTTTGATGACAGATTACTTCTACACTGAGAGTGACTGAAGACGTTCATTTAAAACAGGCCGTTTTATGGTGAAACACCATTGACTACAGGCTCTTGGTATGCTCTAGTTTCTGTGCATGTTGTATATGTAAAAAATACAAAACTACAGAGTGAACAAGCAGTTATAGCAGAGCAAAATACCACTGTACATAAAACTACAAAATACCACTGTACATAAAACTACAAAATACCACTGTACATAAAACTACAATAAGAAGGTTACCTTTACCAGCACAGCGTGGAAGGAAGCAGAAGGTGCTTGTTTTCATCTTATATCAGAGCTCGTCATTTTTAATTCATTTAGGATTTCGTTTATGCGTTCTACTTTGGAATAAATACCACCTAAGTACATAGGAACCTTAACTTTGTGTGAGATACAGAGTTACTGGGGCATCATCATAAACAGCCAGGCCTCACCTGACGTCACAGCCTAAAATAAGAGCAGGACTCAATCGCTAAACCACAGTTTGCATTTAAGCTGGCTCTGAGAAAAAAGTTTTAAGATAAATCAATCCCAACGTTACAGCATGGCAGCATTCCAGGTGCACCCAATGATGAGGGCCAACACCAAGGCTCATGGGGCTGGGCTTTTTACTGTTGGCATCACCATGGTACTGGCCATCACCATGGTGCTGATGTTGGTACTACACAAGGTTGCCTTGGCTACAAGCCCACAGCTGATGCATGCTTACAGGAAGAAACAGTACATGGAGTGTTTAAATAGTAACAGTGTCGACCACAGGACTGTGCTACAACTCATCAATTAAGACTTTTTAATTATATACCCATGAATCTTTATAATGGAAAAGGATGCAGGGATTTTGTGACACCATTATTCTAGTTAATGCCAAAACTGCAGACACCCTAACACTCTAGGGTTAACACTAGGGTTCATATTTTATCCTTTTTTAGTGCACCAAAATTCTTGAGTGCACCAAAAAACATCCTGAATTACACTAATCACCTTTCTCTTTGGTTTCATTTTACTAAGTTGTATACACTTCATTTTACTAAGTTGTATACACTTCATTTGTGTAAGCAGTATTACATTCTGCACATACACCATCCCTCTATTACAGCCTTTATCGAATTCCACACTTTTACTGTCATATTTTTTGCTGCTGGTTGTAAAGTGAAAATTCTTTCTCCATTGATCTCTAAGAGGGGCAATTCAGTCATTCAAAAGGGTCATTCTGGTAACACAAAGCTGAACCTGGGGCCTTGACAAAATGCAGGGAAAAAGTGTGAACTTTACATCCGGGATCCATGAATCTGGAAAAGCTGTGAAACAGAAAAAAAAGACTGTGAGAACAAACAAAAAGTCTTTTATGTGATGAACAATTCAGTTAAAATTATCTTCATTTGTTTCACACCAGTAATAATGATGATGTAAGTGGAATAAACACTTTGGCACAAGGAAAAATGTTTCTCCAGATGGAGATGTGGGTGAGGATGACGTTGACTAGATGGCAGCTTATGGTGCTGAGACTGTTCTGAACAAGACAAGGCTTTTGGTATTTAGACAGCAGTTCTCAGGCCCTGGTAACTAACACTGCATTAGTAACATGCTTGGACATTTTTAAAAGACGATGTCCAGGTTATTTCACTTCAAAACTGGTTCCACGTTTGACCGACCCTCAATACTTGATTACAAGAGCTTAGGTACAAAACTACAGACTGGTGTAAAAGTACAGATTATTGAATCAGTGATGCCAATATTTCTAAACATGAAAAACTTATCAAAAAATCATTACATTTGAACCTCTCCTTGCCAAGCAATGTGTGCTATTTGATGGAATACAACAGTACGCCAGCATCATCTTACTACTGGCCGGTAGTTGGAGTTTCTACGTCTACCACTACGTGAAAGGAGCTAGCATTTGTTCTCACCCATTCCTGTGATTGGAACAATGACACAAGTGTCCTTAATCTCTAAGCGATTCATTGGGGGTGGCATTTCTCTGTCTCTCCTCCTCCTCCTGCTCCTCCTTTACTCCTTCCTCCTCTTGAGTCTCTGAAGTCTTGACGTTTAATGGGTGGCAGACAAACAGTATCGCAACCACACACGTGGATGAACAGAAAAAAAAGGATTGAACATAAATCACCAAAAAAGATGTAGAGATGGATAGCAGAGTTTATATAACAAAAATACTGTTACTAATGACATGGAATGGGGAGGAGTCAATGTACTAAAAGGGTATTTAGAGGCTCCATAACATCAGAGCTGATGTTGAACCCGTGAAAAGCACAGCACTGTGAGTTTGTGACCAGGTGAATCAGAGCAGCGTTCGTGAGCTCCAACCTTAGTTTTGTGGCTCTGCTCAGCGCCCAAGCCCCCAGCAGACGTGTGCAACTCTTTGGACACCACACAGAGGAACTCTGCCTGGTCCTCTGTGCCATAACTGTAGGACGAGCCAATGTTTACCATCTACAATACAGAGAGGGTGGGGACAAAGAGGGAATTCTATGAAAACAGGTCTTGGTGTTTGACAAGGCCAGACTGAATTACATACAGGAAGTTATTCAAAAACTTTATTAACTTTAAATCAGTCCAGCTTAGATCAGATCAGCCACCTTACAGATATATTTTACAAATACAGTAACAATTCCAATTGCTCATGTTAATGTTAAGTTAGTAACCCTGGCAGCACATAAAATGCAGGTGTGGTTGCAGATCCACACAATATGACCCTGGACTCTGAGTTCTGGAGGGAGAATGGCACACTGGGGGCAGGGGAGAGGATGGCAGTGCAACCCACAGTCCAGAGCAGTCCGGGGCGGGGCCTGCGGCAGGCGCACACGCTGACCTGCTCAAACCTCCAGCCGTCCGACATGGTGGACACCATCTGGGTCAGCTCCTCCTCCTGGCACTGCAGCACCCTGTAAACGTGCTTTGGGGGCACCTGCTGTAAGTGTGGCCGAGAGGGGGGAAAAAAAGAGACAGAGACTGAGAAAAGAAGAGAACAGGAAAGAGAGAGATGAGACAAAATTGAGGCTAAATGAGAAAAAAAAAAAATCCACAAACAGAGATGGAAATCATTGATAAAAGGTGTACATTTAAAACCCTGGAGCATAGAATGTGTGGGAGGGAGACTGGAGCACAAGAGACAGAAGAGTGAGGAGATACTGAGCTGTAGAGCTGTACTATAAACCTGAAGAGTTGCAGCTAAAATACACATAAAGTCCTCAGGTTGAAGACAGGTTAAAACCGAGAATCACTCAAGGTGTGGTTAGATTTTGGCATGATACGCGCATACTCACCTGAGAGGCTTTGGAGTCTCGTTCCAGAATCCTCTCTTTAATCAGTTTTATCAGTGGAGTAATGTTGTAGAACTCTGCCTCCTCCAAGACACCTAAGTGACAAACAAATGTGGTGCCAAAGTGTTAGCGCACTTGTAATATCCCCAGTGTTGCTAGTGTTCATTCCATTTTTAAGTACCATTTGGAAATATCCATAAAACAAAACACACCTTCTTCGGCCAGTTCCTTGTTATAAACCAGTTTCCCATGTCGAAGGTAGTTGAGTATAGGACCAAAATACGTAGGATCTCTGTCAATAACGTAGGCGCCAGTCTCATCCTAGAGACAAAGACTCAGTCTTAGTCAGGATTTCAGCAGTATGATGGATTTAGTCTGGCACATTAACCATCTTTATCTAATTATACTAGACCTTGGAGAAGAGGAGGGTGTAAACAATGCTGCTGAGGATCCATTAAAGGACCGAAGAGCATATAACTACAGAGAATGCATAATGTGACTGAGAGAAGGAGGTCATTTTAGACCCAAGAGCATACAACGATGCTGTAATCGAAGGCTGTGGCAGCAGGATTACTGTCATCACCTCCCACGGCTGAGTGGCCACTCTCTCTGTGATGAATTAACCTTAAGAGCTCACCGGGACACCCCAGGAACCCAGCACAGTCAATTCACTGGTCCTTTTCTTAGCTCAGAGATCAGGGCCCTCTTATATCACACTGGGTGCAGAGGATGTTACACAACCCAGCCCCATGTGGGGTTGAGAGAGAGAGAGAGAGAGAGAGAGACAGAGACAGAGACAGAGAGAGACAGACAGAGAGAGAAAGTATGAAATCACATCATGGACAGAAGAGTGCAAGAGGGTGGATGAATAGCAAGATTTGAAAACAATCAAACAAAACACAACTTCCACAGGATAAGACAGAAGACACACAGTTCAGATGCATAACAACATTTTTCACCATGTGTACATAAAAGTGCAAAATCAAGTCCACTGCACAGAAACACTCCCACAATGCATTAGCAACCATCCCACACCCACACCAAAACAGACACATCCACACTGGTCACGACTTGACTGCAGGCATGACCACACCTGTGCGGGACACCCTCCCTGCATTAGTCAGCTAGGGGGTGGGCTCCAGCTCCAGCATGCAAACGCAGCAAACCACCACACACATTCAGCACACTGAGAACCCTTATATTACAGTCGCACTTCCTGAGTCAAGGGTAATTCCAGAGGACACGTGTGCTCAACGAATTCACGTCCGTCCTGATTTTTTTTTTGTTGTCCACTCTGCATTTGCACATGAAAATACGAGGAGCAACTCCCCGCGGTCGAGCACCTGCCTCCCATAGGAGCTGCATGGGAGGCAAACAAAGGGCTTGTTTATATCAACACGGGCCCAGCGTATCGCTGTGTTTCCTGTTCTCACCTATACCCTTTCTTTGCCAGCCTGTGCATTTTGTCATTTTGCCACTCTTAAAAATGGGAAAAGAGTGTGTGTGAAAATAGGCTTTTTCAGTGCAGTGTGTTGAGTCAGATGGTCCTGGTCATGGTGGGTGGAGAGCTGAGCTTCTGCTACACTTTACATCCCACTCACAAAATGTCTTCGTACTGCAACTCACAGGGACTTTGGTGGGTTGAAACCTAGCATTTGAAAATTAACATTACTCATTCATTACATAAAGAGTAAAGAAAACACAGGCAGGATCTTTTTTCCATTATCATATTTAGCATGGAATCTTCTAGCAGCTTCACTCCACATATCATTTGAGATATGCTAATGGGTCATACCATAAGTATTATTATTATGGACATTGTATTATAGCATTCATTAATTTTACCCACATTCATGGTTCTATTAACAGCGCATTTAAGAGAACAAAAAGCAAATTTATTCAGTTATCCTCAGCATGAGAAGAAAATAGTCTGTGAGTATTTGGAAATAAGGAAAAGAACAGGACCCAGAATAGAACCGAGTGCTGCTCCACAGATATTTTTGGACAGAGATCTGGCAGAGCCTTCAAAGTAGCATGGCTCTAATCTTATTATAAGAGAGATACATGACCAGTGTGTGTGTGTGTGTCACCATAACAAGCAGAGGAAGCTCAGAAATCAGAACAGAGATTCTGAGATGAACAACAAAGTCTGTACATTCTGCTGAAGGAAACCCTTTTGGGGGGGAGGGGGGCCAGTCAGATGAGAGTCACAGCATGGGACAGTCTGTGGGTCACAGAAGCATAATGACAAAGTGAGAGCTGGTCCGTTGCAGTTTACCAAGTAGTTTGAGGAGTTCATAGAGATGAGCTATGTGGCAGTGATAAAGAGGTTGCACAGAAAAACACATGAAAAGGTTTGAGAGATCGTGCAGAGGAGGAGTGCAGAGATGAGAGAAGGACTGAAATGGTGGAGGGTAAAGGGTAAATGGATGGTGGCTGGCCTCCTGGGCACACTAACCCTCGTCAGGGACTAAAAATGGCTTTTTAATGAACAATTCCAAATGTGAATGCAAGGTCCACACGGTCCTAGGCCCAGTGTGAGAAATACTGTGTGAAGGTTATACACAGAAGACTCATGTTAAAATTTCCATTCCACTCACACTTTTTAACATCCATATTAAAAATGCGGAAGATTCACAAGAATATGTGAAACAACTTAAGGAACGTACACAACACTTTTACACTGAAACGCTTATCGAGATGGACATATTTATTAACTCCCACAGCACGTGTCAACATCTGACTCACTTGCTGTGGAGAACATCGTCGATTTGTATTTTATTGGGATTATCATCATGATATGCTGCGATATTTCTTTTATCTTCAAACTGGTTAAGGCTCGTCATGTCTTACCGTGTCAGAATGCAAATCCTGCTGCTGGCATAGTCGATACAAAAAGGAAGTCTGTTCCTTCAATAGCGTCTGTCGCGTCGTTAGGAACACGGTTCCTCCAACATTGAGACGGACCCATTTTCCGTTATGGCCACCTGATGTATTGACTCCAGAACCGTTACCTACAATATTGTTCTCTGTACCGCTTGACTCAATAGGAGCAGAAGTGGCCGTCGTTGTTCCCTCATTTCCATCGCTGTCTTTATTGTTATTGTTGTTGTTGTTGTTATTATTGTTGTGGTTGCTGTGTGTAGAGAGGGAAGCGATTTCCGTTACAACCCGATGTACCGGTTTTCGTTTTTCCTCCGAAGCCATTAGCAGTAAAACTGAGATGATTTTTTATAGTGTATCGATCTTTACAGCCGGCAGCTCCTCCTGCCGCTCGTGCCCGCTCCTGTTCTGTTTCTCGCGGTGTTGTCTGCTGCCTAAGATACGCGTTCCACGATTCGCGCGTGTCCCCGCCTACCAGCCTCTGACTGCATTTTTTTCACCCACCACGCAGGTTTCATACCGTAGTGAAGTGATCGACAATCTTTTTGTCTATCAAGCTAAGCACAGTCGACTAGGCTTTCTTTCAGTAGAAAATTAGTCTTTTGTGATTTAATTATAACCTATTGTCTATTAATAATGAATCTGTTACAATGTATGCATTTTTAGTGTTACCTAAATTAAAGTGCAAACTAAACTATAAACAAATTTAACTAAGCCTATTCTTTTAACTGTTAGTTGTTAACAAGTGCAACCTTGCTAAAATGCTAGAAGATGGGAATACAATATTTAGCTATTTTATAGACTATCTAGCTATAGTTATCTAGCATATTAATCTGATAAATTGGCGTTTAGGAAATAACATCCCCGAAATAAATGAATTAGCCTCTTCTAAAAATGACAGAAATGGAATGCTCAAGAGTCCATTTTGACTGGGCAGTTATTTATTAATTTTTTTAGACAAGTACATGTACATGGTTTCGCGTTTCTTCTGACGCTTATGTTCCTGTAAATTACAGTTTGTGGTCTGTGGTAAACTCGTATTGCTCCACCCTGTACCTTTGAGGGGAGAGAGGGAGGGGCTGCATTGTGCAATGATGCAAAGTAGCAAGACTGAAACATCTTGGATATGAGTATCTCAGTCTTAAATCATGTCAACAGGAGAATGTCTTACCTATGTGTTTGTTTTCAGTATCATTCTTGAAATTTAAAATAATCTACTCAGCAAATTTCTACACCTGCTTGACTCACTTCGAAAGCCAGTCAGTTCACATAAAACCTGCACATGGAGAGACATGTCACACTCAGCAGCATTCACCATTGTGTCTCATAATATGTTTTAATGAGGCTAGATCAGTCACTGCCCTGGTCCTTGTGAAAAATCTAGGACTGAGGACAGATTTCATAAGAAAAGTCCCCTCCCCCACACACATCAGTGCAAACCCACTCAAAAAACTGTAATAATATGAGTGAAAATGTATCTTATAAAATGACCATTACCCTTTCTAAGGAATGTAAATTGTAATTAAGTATAGTTTTTCATCAGTTAAGTATGTCACAATATAGTTGTTGACCCAAATGTATATATGCACTGATGTGACTGTAGCTTTTAGATGGTTCCCTATCCAACTGCAGTGCATGTGTCTGATCTGAGTTCACCTGAAGCCCAGGGACCTGCTCTCCCACAGTTAGATCTCCATCCTTAAACCTCCTGCCTAGCAACAGCTCATAGATCTACCATCTTGAACTTGTTATTATGTGCCGAAGAGAGAATGGAATCTCCACTGAGAACCCACTGTACAAGCCAAATCATAGTGAAAAAACATACTACATATCATATTTGTAAGTGTTAAGATATGATACAAATATAAAAATTATGCCAGAACATAAAAGCCTTCTTAAATGTCTCTTACCAGAGTTGTATAGGAGCTGCTCCCCTATGAGTAAGTGTGTGTGGTGGAGACATCCTCTGCCAAGAGAGCAAGGCCTCTGGGGTCACCAGAGGGAACAGGGTGGACACTTGTAAAGCTGCTTTGAGACAACATCTGTTGTAAAAGGCGCTAAATAAATAAACTTTATTTGATTTGATTTGTTTGTGGTCTGTTTGAGACGTAAGCAGTCCATTACTCAGCATCAAAGTATCAAAGTCATCAATATAAAGAAGTGAAGTCTGTTAAATAAACACAATGTTCCTCCATGAACCATCCAAAGTGTATTCTTGAAGGTAACAGCATGGGAACAGAGCCACCTAATATAGAGACATGACAATACTGCAAAAAAACATAAGGAAGCATCACACAACACCAATGCTCAGTGTTTACAGAACCTAATATCAGACCACAGCAACCTCCAAGAGCAGGATCGAGTAACCATCACACTAGCAGATGTCCAAGAGAGACTCTCACATATGAAGAACTGGACATCCCCAGGCCCTGACATGATCCACACCTACTAGCTGAAGAAGCTAACTGCCCTACATGACTGCTTGGCAGTACAAATGAACCAGTTGTCAGTGGTGGGAACTCACCCTGGACAGTTAACTGAAGTTCAGACAGTCCTGATCCTGAAGGACCCAATAATCTGCCTCTGCACAACATGGAAGATCAAGCTCCTGGCTAAGATGAGTGGGCCCATTGCTCAATATGTGAGCAGGGCCCAGAAAGGCACTGGCAAGAACACCAGAGGAGCCATGTAGCGACATTATATTTCTTATCTTGGCAACATTCCTCTACTTTAGTAAGCCAGTGTCTCTCACCTGCCTTCGTCTAACTGTATAGCTGCATATCATCAGCATAAAGGTGGAAGCTGACACTGTGCTTACAAATGACAGTGTCAAAAACTGTACTAAGGTCCAGTAACACTAGCAAGGACACACAACCCTGATCAGAGGTCAGAAGTAGGTCATTTACCGCTTTAACCAGGGCCTTCTCTGTACTATGATGAGGCCTAAATTCTGACTGATAGATTCCATGAATGTTATTTCTGTGTAGGTAAGAGCATAGCTGTGGTGCTTATAACATTTTCTAGGATCTTGGAGATAAAGAGGAGGTTTGATATGAGTCTATTGGTTGACAGGGGTCAATTTTTAATAATGGATTTGATAACTGCTCATTTAAATGATTTAGGAACATATCCAGTGCTGAGAGAAGAACTGATCATTGTTAGAAGAGGTTCAGTTACTGTACCTGTGTGTGTGTATAGATGATCATGCTGTAAGGAAAAGGTTACCAGCTGGTGTGAATGAACAAGGAACCTTTGCATTCAGAGGAGTGAAAGCAGAGAAAAGAGTGAAACAAGGATGAAACTCCTCAGTGCCTACATCAGTGTTAAACTCATCAGTGTTGAACTCATCAGATCCCAGAGTGTTAAACATATCAGATCACAGAGTGTTAAATGCATCAGAACCTATTGCATTAAGCAACTAGAACTACTTTTTTTTTTACATTTTCTGAAGAAATAAAACTGTTCAATAAAACAAATTGTCCACAGGATAACATTTAAAAAATGAGTAAATAAAAAAAATTAAGTCTCTTCATTACATCACTCCAGTTTAAACTGATGCTTTTGTGTGTGTTGGGTCCAGGGTTACCATCTCCACGTCCAGAGACATGGTCAATCACACACTTAAACTCAGTGTTTGGTTACTGGAGTTACTGGAATGAAGTTCTATAAATTGTTGATGAACTGATGATTTGAATGCAGTAAGAATTCAGTACAATTAGCTACAATTATTCTACGCCCAAGGCATTCAGAACTTTAGTGTCCTTTATTAACTGAGACTACATGTTGTGAATGGACAGCACCTGCCTGTCACTGTAATCTGTGGTTTATTTCTGGGCTAGCAATTAGCTATACACTAATACTCAGGATCACCCACTGTGATGTACAAAAGGTTTTACATTATATATGAGGTGTCCTCTTTAACTGAGTGTTTACATAGCCTGGTAACCTAGCAATGTTAGTAAGTTGACAGTAAATTGGCATAATACATCTAAAAGAGAGTTGAATTTCTCTTAGTCCTTTTTTTTCTAAGAACACTCACTGGACAATGATGTAACCTTCATTATATTTAGCCAGAAAATACATTATTTCAATGCTTTCTTAAGTTTTTCAGTAATCAGCATGCAGTTCCTTCACTCCCTACGCTGTGTCATCCAGGGTGTTGTTTTAGTAACCTTATGCGTCACCTCCGTGTTCTGTAACACTCTCGTGCAGCACCACTGACTTCGGCACAGAGTTGTAACTTCAGGATGCTCATCACAAAAAGGCTGAGGTTGGTGGCACCCTTGCATCTTTTTAAAAATATGTTCACAGGGTAATATCTATGGTTCATTTTAAATCACGATAAGGACACATCATGTTAATTTAATTTGTAAATAATAATTTTGTAGATAATTTCCAAACCACTTTCCAATTCTAGCAGAAGTAGACAGGATGTCTGTGGAAGAATGTATTTCTCTGTTTTTTTCATGAGACTACTCATTTTTTCAAATCTGTCTAATATGAGAACTAGACGAGAGCAATGACACTGATCAGGTAGCCGCTTGCGGTAGTGTGTGTAATGTTTGCATGTATTTATCAGGCATAGCGGTGTTACCGATTTTTTTGAATATGCACGTTTAACGTTTGACTGTAATGAAAGCCTTCTGCGATCCGCTAGAGTAGTTTCAATAAATAACGAAGAAAACGGGTAACACCCCAGATGGGACTCGAACCCACAATCCCTGGCTTAGGAGGCCAGTGCCTTATCCATTAGGCCACTGGGGCGGAGCGAAGAAAAGTTATTGAATAATGCTACTAAACTATATCTTGAAAAATGTATCGCTTTGCTGTATTTATTATTATGTAACTTTATTTTATTTAAATTTCACAATTATTTTGTCAATATTACAAAATAATTGTGATATTTCGTTACTAGATGGTTATCAATAACAAAGCATATTCTGACTCTCTGGGTGGCCGAAAAACATTCGCGTATCAACTGTGTATCTCTTCAGACCGGAGACAAGCATTTGCGAGGAATTTACGACGCAAGTGGACACAATCCCTTACGTAGCCGAGTCACGGTCGTATCCTCCTTTCTATTCCACTAACTACCCTCACACCTTCTACGTCCTTATCGATATTACACTGTAATCTTACCCTCTTTCCAGATCTTGTTCATGTTAACCTTAATAAATTATTTTCACGCAGGACTTTAATGTCAATACTGATTATGTTTAATGTGTGTTTTGCTGATTTATTTCCGTATGTATTCCCCCAGCCATGTAAACTGCTACCCACAAGAAACAAACAGTTATTCATAAATTATTCTTAGGAGGCTCTGAAAGATTCCGTATCCAGATGATAACCTGCAATATTAGACTATGTAAGGCTGCTAGGGAAGTAGGTTACTGTTCTCACTGGTCAAATATCGTATCCATACAAATAAGGGGTATTACGACAGCCACCAGTTAAGGAGAAAATACTGCAGTGTGGTAAAGTGTGCTTGATGCTTTTCAACGTTGAAAAAGCATATGATGTGCAATTAAACTGCATAAAACCCGACTAGGAGAAAGAATTTCTGGATTTTCAACTTTCTCGGTAGATGGTCCGAATTGATCCGTGTATTCCCACTAGTCCTATCAACCTCACTTCATGAATCCTGACCATTAACGCTGTGTTATAAATGTCATACTACTTATATACTGATTGTGGTCAAAAATAGGATAGTATGTACTGCACAGTAAGTAATAAAATAGGATAGAATAGTATGTACTACACAGTATGACTACACTTTCTCCAGTGTGTCAAAGGTATGGGTTACTACTCTGCAATAATTTCCAGTTGACAGGCAGAGATCTTAAAAAAAAGATAACTGACAAGAAGCTAACAGCGCCAAATGACTTGAATATGTGAGTTCAATATGTACATATCTATCTAAATGCAGATTAAGTTTATAAACTATTTAAAATTATAAAACTTTTCTCTTGAGACAAATTAAGTTTCCCTCTGACACATTTACCTGTCTGGATACTGTACTATATACTGATATGGAGATTAGTATGCAGTATACAGCAAATACTAATGTAGTATAGAATATGCAATATAGTAGTGTGCATAAGGCTGTAACAGTTACTGAACAATGCAAACACTCGAAGTATGTACACAAATACCTGACTAGGTAGCTACAAGTATAGAAGCTGTATGTCAGTTCACTGTTTGCTAGGCTCGTTCACGAGGTTCCGACTTCTATCGTCACTTCACGTATGGGTTGGGTTGCCTGGTATGGGGTGCCTGCGCAATGGCCCATGCTTTTATTTTGAAAGGACCAGGAACCGGCAACTTATGTCGACTTCAGTGTGTTTCATGCTGAGGTTTAACGTTAGTTAGTAAACGGTGGGCAGTTTAAACACTTACATTGAGTATTTTTGAGGTGTGATAGTCGGAAGCATCATCTACATACATTTAATATCTGGTTGGTAATATCTGAAATATTCAAACGGAGATTTTTAGGAAACGCAATCAAGCCAGGTAGCTGTCTAGTTAGCCAGGCAATAAAACTGAAAGTTGATCGCTAACCTGCCTTGCCAAAGTAGTTAGCTGAGCGCACAAATCTAGCTATCAGCTAGCCAATTAGCCAACGTTAGCTTATGTAAATTGACTAGCTTTTATGTTCAAATCAGATGTTCACATAAGGTAAGGCAAGTTTATTTGCCTTTTCATACACAATGACAATTCAAACGCTTAATATGTAAATGCTTAATAGGCAAGTGCTTAATACTTAACTAGATAAAGTTATCTAGCTAGTTAAAACCATAAGCGTCGCTTAATATTGGTAACTAACCAAGTGGGTTAGCCAACTAACGTTAACTTGCTAGCTATATGAATAAATGATTAAAAACATCTAACGATTAATTTGGTTATCTGTCTAAACTGTATGCGCTTTCGTTCACAGTGATATGACTCATTTTATTTATGAAGATAGCTAGATTAGCTAGCTACTAATATTATTAATATTGATTTTGCAAGCTAACTATTTCCTGTATGTATCGCTAGCTAAATGGCTAACGTGACTTCTTTTTAGTTAACTAACCTAGGTTCAGCTAACTTGCTTAATATCTATCTTAGGATCTTGGCTTGCACGATGTAGGCTGTTAATATGCGGAATGATGAGGTATATTAATGTTTTGAGAGCGCTAAATATTTTTAGTACATGTTAAAATAGACTGCAGAAACAGTGCGAATATGCATTTAGTTATCAAATAAATCGGGTAGCTATGCAGAACCTAAAACGGGTTTTATCTTGCCTTTATGTCCAGGGTATTCAAAAGATAATCGAATGGCTTCTGAAGATATTGTTCAGCTTGCAGAGGTGCTAGCCAGGACCCATGTTGGGGAAGAATTAAGCTACAAAGGTCAAGGTTTGAAGTTGGACAATAAACAGTCAGGTGTGGACTTCTTCCAGTGTCAGCATCAAGTGGATGATTTTCAAGTAGTGTGATTGACATCTTCATACTGTAATATCTCTCTGCAGTGGAAAAGATTGTCCAGGAGATAGAACAATTCCATGGCCTGAAGGCACTGAGGTTGGAAGGAAATACAATCGGAGTAGAAGCAGCACAGGCTATTTCAAAGGCTCTCGAGTCCAAAAAGGAACTGCAGGTACGTTTTTTATTTATTTTTTAGGTGTTTTCTTTTTTTAAATTTTATTCAAATGTAACTTTGAACCCCCCCCCCCCTTTTTTTTAAGCGATGTTACTGGAGTGACATGTTTACAGGTCGTCTTCGCTCTGAAATTCCTCCTGCCTTGGTGAGTCAGCACTTTGGTAAAATAAATGACACGTTTCTTATTCAACATAAATTCATAAACAAGAGTGCAACTATATATCTGTAACCTAAAACCTGAATTGAAACTTTCTAGAAATCACTGAGCAGCGCATTGATGACATCAGGAGCCCATCTAACTGAATTGGATTTGAGTGACAATGCATTTGGTCCAGATGGAGTAAAGGGTATTGAGACCCTCCTGAGGAGTCCAGTGTGCTACACTCTACGGGAACTCAGGCTGAACAACTGTGGCATGGGCACTGAAGGGGGCACAGTAAGTAGTGGTAGTTGGTAGCAGAGGTTAGAAGAGCTAAACAAACACAGTTCAACAAAATTAAAAGCAGAATGTACGGTTTTTGAGGCTTTAGGAATGTATGATTGTGTATGTCTGTAGATCCTGGCCTCTGCACTAAGTGAATGCTACAGTCTGTCATGCCTCGCTGGCTCCCCTCTGAAGCTGAAAGTCTTCATAGCTGGACGAAATCGTCTGGAAAATGATGGCGCCACTGCTCTTGCTCATGCATTTAAGGCAATAAAACCCTTCTTATTTCAGCATGTTTTCTTTCATACACCTCTAACTGATGCACTCACTGTGAAAACTTTTTTTTTTTTTTTTTTTTTAAACTTTTTACAGTTGATTGGGAGTCTTGAGATTGTTCACCTGCCACAAAATGGGATCAATCATCATGGAATCGCAGCTCTGGCCACTGCAGTGCAGCACAACCCCGACCTCCGTGAGATAAACCTCAATGACAATACCTTTACCAAGAGAGGGGCGGTGGCTATGGCACAGGTACGATTCACCTGCAGGATGTTACTTAAAGCCTAGGAATGATCATGTAAAAGTTGTTATACTATTACTGTGATGAACCCTAATTAGTACAGTAATGCTACAGAAGTGCATTTGTGTTTTCTTTCCTCTGTTTTCAGGCCCTCAGGGACCTGCGCAGTGTTCAGGTTATTAATTTTGGGGACTGTCTGGTGCGCTCTGAAGGTGCAGTCGCCATAGCAGCAGCCCTGAGAAGAGGACTACCTGTTCTTAAGGTATTTCATCCCTCTGGGATCAATAAAATGATCTATCCATCTAACAATACTACATTGTGAATGTATTCATGATGTAAGCATTTATACAATAGGTGCATTATCCGATGTTTCTGATATGTGCAGGAGCTGAACCTGTCTTTTGGGGAGATCTCCGAAGCTGCTGCTTTGGTAGTTGCTAGGGCTGTACGGGACAAGGCTGAACTCAACAAACTGGACCTCAATGGTAGCATTTGGCACTTGTTGAGTGTTGAAACTGTTGTCTTTGTTCTTTTTGAGTTAATTCAGTATATCACATCTTGATGAGAAGAAAACATCCATCCTAATTCCACTAGGATTATTGTTTAAAAACAATCATTAATAGTCATTAAATAATAATAAGTATTTGTGTTACATGTGAAGTCAGTAAATTGTGTGTATCTGAAGTGATCCCTAACATTTCATGGACCTACTGAAACTTGCATTGGTACAGCTATATGTTCAGTCTCTGGTATTTGTTTTAGAGAAGTGCTCAAGTGCTGACGTGAACTGAATAAGTGTTTCTGGGGGTTTGCTCAGGAAACTGCCTGGGGGAGGAAGGCTGTGAAGCCCTCAGAGAGGCCATGGAGAGTATGAATCGGGGTGATGTGCTTGCCTCACTCAGGTATGCTGCTGGTTTGTTTGTTTGTTTTTAACAGAAAATTGTAAGTGCATGTATTCTATTTAATATAAGCGTGTCCATGTGAATCTTTAGTAAAAGTTTTCAGTTTGATGCCCTGTGTGGCCTTTACGTAACATCAGTGTTAGCTGTGGGTTGAGCATTTCCCCCCCAAATAAAGAAAATATCAAACCATTTAACTGATATGTCTCAAGATGGGATCTGAATATTTCTAGTCTTGGATCATCTTTCAGAGGAGCTGGATGAAAAGTTAAATGATTCCCTACTGGAACAGCCTCCAGCACCTAGATGGATACGCAAATTTGTTAAATTTTTCTCGTAATATATATAACTAGCGATGATGATGGTGAACTAGAAGACGAGGATGAGGAAGAATCACTGGAAGAAGATGAGGAAGAACAGAACTGTGTGAATGGGACAGAAGACCATGGTAGTGGTGAAGGCAGCCCAAGTAAGGTAAGACAAACTGAATATTGCAAAGACTAGATTGCCTTTGTTTTAGTTCTCTGGCAGTAAGGTCACAGAGTAACAATAACGGTACCTTTCTCTGCAGGAGTTCCTCTGCAGTTCTGACCTCCTGTCGTTCCTTCATTCCCCATCATCAGAGAAACTGCTCAACCTCAGAGATAAGAGGAACCATCTCTTTGAAACACAGGTACCGTAAATTGCTTAGCCAACCAGTAAAACCTGATGTTTATATTAGGTGTTGGAGCCACACGCTTAACTGGCTCACATAACCTGCTGCACGTCACATTTCTTAAAACCAATGTTTCTTTTGCCTGTAGTACATGTCCTAAACTCTTGTCCATGTTGTGTTAGCTAAATCTTTCAGATGCTGCTAAAGTTGCAGAGGTTTTTCTTCAGATTTCCTCTGTGTATAAGGAAGACCCAGAAGTGAAGCAAGTTGTTTTAGAGACTACAGGTATGAGTTCATAGTCATATAGTGTATAGTGTGTAGTGTTTCCTCTGAAAATGGTCCAAGTTTTACTCTCATTGGTATTTAAATCTCTCTGCTCCCTCATGTTACACAGACACCCTGTTGAGGAAAGCCTTTTCAAGTCCTCACTTTCAGATTTACATTTTTATCTCTTCACTGATGGCGAATATGGGGCTTTTAAAGGTACTTGTTTTCATTAATGTGATTTGTATGTTACCCAGACCTTTCCTCTCAGATTATTCATGGCTTTTTGACACATGGTTGACTCTCAGAGTTAGGTTCTTTGTACTTCCCACTTTGTCAGGGTGAGGTGAAGTTGAAGAAGGTGCGTGTCTTGCCTGCACACCTCCTTGTCCTGGAACACTGCGTTGGACAAGACTACTTTCCTGTGGACCAAGTTGACGTTCTGGAAACATTTTTATCCCGGTTAGTGCACATGTTGGCAGAGTTACTCACAAAAGCAGTGATGGTATTGTCTACCTCAAGAGTGAATCAGTTCATTCTTCATGATACTCATGATACCTCAAGAGTGAATCAGTTCATTCTTCATGATACTCATGATACCTCAAGAGTGAATCAGTTCATTCTTCATGATACTCATTTTTCATTACCTCCCATTTACTTTGTATGTGATTCACTTTCAGAAATGGCAAAGTCTTGGAGTCCTGTTCCAGTGCTAGAGATGCCCTTAGATCTACACTGGAGAAAAGAATCACTCCTTAGCACACTTCTGTGCAGCCAATCAAACCATCTATGGGCCAGCATCACATGGGTAAAGATGAAGGGCCAGTTCCACAACCCAAGATGCCCCTGCCTTCACCCTCACCCTAACCCTCACCCTAACCCTCACCCTCATTACAGAACATTTGCTGTAATCTCATGTAGGTCTTTTTATTTTTTAAACATGTGTACATCTATTTTCGTAAATAATTTAAAAAAAAAATTAATAAAAAAGTACTGGATGAATAGTGTTTAGGGCTGAAGTACCAGACTAGTATCATTTTATTAGCGTAATGGTTTATCACTGTCAAGGTAATTACATTGTAGTGTGGATGTTTTTATACAAACTGGTAGGTTTGTTTAAAAGTGCTTTTATACTAGTTAAGCTATACAAGGAACAAAATCATTAGATGTATTGTACCTCAACAAATATGTACAGTTACTCAACTTTAAAATTGTCATACTCAGTACATTCCATTCACAATAAATTGAAATGATTTTTGTGGGGGAAAAAACTTGCTTTCATTTCACACCTACGCTTTGGAACTCGAAAAACGAGTATCGTTTCTGGTCTATTGACCGCACACTAACCAGGTTGGACTGCCATTAACGCCGTTGTGCATTAATGGAGTCTAGGAACCAACTGAACAAGCTGCAGTCATACCGAATTAGGGGAATAAATCTAAATTTATTTTGTATAATGAGGCTTCCGTTGGAGGACTAGAAAATGGGATGGGACCATTAACAACAGAACAGGGAGATGTACGAATACGCGCTGTTAGACGAAACGGGTTATTGGACTGGGTTACTTTGGTTAGTGTATGGAGGGGAAAAAACTTTGTGATAATAGGTTATAAAAATAGAAATACAAAGTTTAAAATAGTTTTTTAAATGGATCATAAAAGTAATATTTGTGGAGAAAATTGACAATCTTTCTCCATGGTTTATAAGAGACGCTCTGGCTGCGAGTCTGGTGCCTAACAGGAAAACACTGCGCCTTTGTGTGCAGTCAATATGCCAAGTGAACCGCGGTTTGAGGGCTTTTTCCCTCGAGGAAGACCGACAAATACCTTACCGCTGGAAATTCACCCGTCGTTTTGGTTTGCCGTATCTGGATTTAAACCACCGAATATTTAAAATCTTGTACCTGTGTATTTTATAGCCGTGCTTGCTTTCCGTCTTTATGTCAAATGTTTTAGACTATTTTTTAAAAATCATTGAATAACGGTGGATGGGCTCGCGCATAACACTTCACGCAAGTTGGCTGGTGAATTTTTAGCAAGTAAAGGTAGGCAAAAGTTATTTTTATAAAGATGAAAACAGTCGTTAAACTGCATTTTCTTGTGTCTGCAAATAAGTTTTCCGGAAATTTGGTAACAGGTAGGCTAATTATAATGTTTTAATAAGACATTCCTGAACTAATGCCATTCAGTTTGAATTTGCCCGACTGTGCGACAGAATGCTTTTTTTTTTTTTAACCTAATAAGCTTTTATGTACAACGAAATGACTTCTCCAATTGTGCATGGGCTATTCCAATATAAAACAGTGGGAATAGCTGGGTAGGACATCTATCGTGATGAACCTTTAATAAACGACTTTGCCTCGTCATTTTTGTAGGTGAATGGAATCAACTGAAATATACAATATACGTTTTTCAATGTGTTTAACCTAAAGTGCATAATTGTATATATGCTGCATGCATTTTATGTGTCAAAGAGTGGGAGTAAACTCGATGCTTCCTTTGCTACACGTATACAGTCGAAGATGCTTAGCCCCTCTGCGTGGACAGTTATGTTTCTCCTTCTACTTGGCATTCGTGAAGTAAAGTCAGGGAGGTGCACCAAACTGTGCGTATGTGACGGCATCCATCTTACCGTGGCATGTGTCAATAAGAACCTAACAGGGGTTCCACCTACCATAGATGAGGTACAACTGATACAACAAAACACCTCAACATTCTCTCAAATCACAATCTAATGCACCTCTGCAAATCGCAAAAGGTTGTTATATATGTAAATAGTTATTTCGTGAGCTTCTTTCTGTGCACTCTTCGCAGATCACAGTTAAGCTGGACCTGAGAGGTAATAACATACAGGAGCTTCCTACAGGTGCTTTCATGCACACACCTTACCTCACGCACTTGTCCCTCCAACGCAGTAACATCCGCAAAGTACGAGAAGGAGCCTTTCGTAAACTTGGACGTTTGGTCCTCCTCAATTTGGCTTACAACAACATTGAGATCCTGTACCAGGTGAGCCAAGGAATTGCTCAAGAGTAAACCTACATTTGCACTCTGTGCTATTCTGAAGCTCCATGTTGCTGTTTGTCTCCTGACCACAGGAGTCATTTGATGGGCTGTCCTCCCTGAAGCAGCTCCTTCTGGACCACAATAGAATAGAGGAGATCCAACCTGGAGCTTTCTCACAGCTGGGTTTTTTGAACCTCCTTTCCCTCACCCATAACCAACTGGTGTACATTCCAAACATGGCTTTTCAGGGCCTGCAGAACATCAAATGGCTGCGACTCAGTCACAATTCCCTCAATTACCTTGACATTGAAGCTTTTGCTGGTCTGTTCACTCTCTCACGTCTCAGCCTTGATAACAATGAACTGCAGTTTTTCCCCACCGAGACAATGACCAGGTAAGATTCATGATACCTGCCATCATCTTTGAAGGTTGCACTTGTAAACTGTCCTCTATGCTGCAAAACCAAAGTATATGAACACAGTGTTTTCCCAAGAGTGACTCAAGTGATTTAAACACATTGTTTTGTTTTTTTTAAACTTCTTTTTACTTCTTTTTTACGTCTTTTATTTATTTATTTAACCTCTCCCTCTTTTCTTTAGACTTGCTGAGGTGACTCGTCTGGATCTGAGCTACAATCCCATGACTTATCTTGGAGAGGAAGCAGTGTCTATGGCCAAACTCACGCACCTGTTTCTGGATCATAACTCCCTGCAGGATTTCTCCAACATGGCCGTTCTTCCTTCCTCCCGTCTCACCCACCTGGACCTAAGCCACAACCAGCTGCGTGTCCTGCAACCCCTGGTCCCTGGTTCTCCCAGCCTGGTTCGCCTCAACCTGGTTGGCAACCCCATCTACTGCAGCTGCTACCTGCGTCCGCTTCGGGAGTGGGCAATCCGGGAGCGCGTGCGTATAGGAGGGACCTGTAGCGGTCCCCCGCATATGTCTGATGAGAGCCTGGAGGCAGTGCAGCCCGCTGAGCTGCGATGCCAGAGTCAGGAAGCTATGCTGAAAGCAGAGTTAGAGGAACAGAGGAGGCTCCCACCATTACCTACAGCCCACCATGTAAACAAGGCCAAGTGCCCAGACAACTGTATCTGTGAGGTGAGCAAGAAGTACAGTAGAGCAGTCCTGGAGTCTGTGTAGGTAAACACCTTGTTAATTAAAATATTTCAGATCTTGTTTTTGTTTCTAACCCTAGACTGAGAACCATCACTCATCATGTGAAAACCAGGGCCACACTAAAGTCCCTCGAGGCTTCTCTCCAGACACACGCTTGCTGGACTTGCGTGGCAACCATTTCCATTACATCCCTGCCAACAGTTTCCCAGGTGTGCCTGAGATGGTTTCACTCCATTTGCAGCGCTGCAAAATTCATGAGGTGGAAGGCGGAGCCTTCAGTGGCCTGAAAAGCCTGGTGTACCTCTATCTCTCGGAGAATGACCTCACATCGCTGAGCCCGGATGCATTCAAGGGTCTGTCCCAGCTCACGTACCTCCATCTCGAGAAGAACCGTTTTACCCAGTTCCCCAAAGGTGCCTTCAAGCTGCTGCCTCGCTTGCTGTCTCTACACTTGGAGAACAATTCCATCGCCAAGCTTGAGGCAGGGATCCTCACGGGTGCAGAGAAACTGAGGGGTCTCTTCCTCACCTCGAATGCCATTACCAGCATCTCTCCAAGGGCCTTTGACCCAGCACCTGATCTTGATACACTGCATTTAGGCACCAATAAACTTAAAGAGGTGCCAAGTAACGCCCTGTCTAAGGCCACCAGCTTGGCAGAGCTTCATCTGTCCCACAACCCTATTCGTTGGGTTGGAGCACAGGCTTTTCTGCTCATTGCAACCTCCTTGAAACATCTGTATCTTGATAACATGGGTCTAGAAAAGGTGAGCCTTAATTATGGACAAATGTAATTCAGTGGAGCTCACATTGTATGTACTTGTATGTACTACAGCTGTTTGGTGGGGACAAATCATATAGGCATTATGTATTACTTATAATGTACATAACATTGTACTGTACCAATTCCTTTTACTTGGAAATCCTGTCTTCATGCCTCTTGACTGGTGGCTTGAGGACTGTGAACAGCAATTTGTTATTCTCAGAGTGTATCTAAGATGGATCCAATTTGTTATTCTCAGAGTGCATCTAAGATGGATCCAATTTGGCAGTTTGGAAATTGAATATATGTTTCAGTGGAGCTGACTGGCTGAACAATTCTATTAAGAATGCTTACAAGCAGCCTATGTTTAATCCCCTTTCGGTTTGTAGATGTCGAAGGATTCGCTTGCTAGTCTTGGGCCTGGTCTGCTGAGTCTATACCTGGAAGGTAACCTTCTCGAGGACATACCTGACCCGAGTCCACTTACCAAGCTCGAGGTCATTAATTTGGAGGAGAATCCACTCCTGTGTGACTGTCCTCTCCTACCTCTGCGCAAGTAAGACTGCTTCATACTGACTCACTATCAGGCTTTACATGAAATTAAGCTCCATGCTGTCTGCTATGTGTTATAGCTACATATAACATAATGAGTAATACAGACATAAAACTAATAAATCTACTGATATCAAAAAACTAGTTGCTGAAGAAGGGGGGAGGACCACAGTCAATGTGATTCTCTCATATTTTGGGTCAAACAAGTGCCTGTATAATTCCCTTCTTTAAAACGACAATTTAAATGCCTCCTCTTGCAAAAATAATTTGCTTTTATTTAACTAAAAATCTTTTCTGCTTCTTTACAGGTGGATAGAGAAGGTCAACCTGAAGGTCAGGGCCACCTGCAGATATCCGCCTGAGCTCAGAGGTCACAGGGTCAAGGACGTTCATGTGTTTAAGAGCTGTCCTGGAGAGAGGCCTCCTCCCGCACAACAGCCCAAGACGGGCTCAACGGCCATCAGGTCCAAACCTGCCCTCACCGGTGCCCCCAAAGCCCTCAACGTGGGTAAAGTCAAACCCAAACTGCACAAGAACGCTAAAACTCACTTCAGGCCGAACCCCACCACCAAGAAACGCAAGTCAGCATGATCCCAAATCAGTCAGTGTGTGATGTATTTACAAATCTTCAAAGAACACATATTAATATCTATTTAAGCTTTAAAAATGTAACAATTATTTTAAATGGCAAATTTTATTCCACTTTTATTCCACTAGTTCACTTGGTTGAGTTAGTAGCAATCTAGATACGGACAGTATGGGTATATTTTGATTTAAAATGTCTAAGCTTTCTACAATATTTCTTTTATATTCTAAAATAAAGCCAGTTTTAAATACTGTTGTGTATCTTTTCTGATTCCAGTTCACATTGCACTTCAATTAAACTTGAATGGGGAAAAAGAAAAGCTATATAACAATATGCAAAGGTATAAACGATACACCCAGAGTTTCATCATCATAGTTCCAAATTTTGTCAGGTCAGGTTCTTTCTTCCACTCCAGCAGCAGATGCAACTCTTCCAGTGTAACCTAGCGTTGATCCCAGACCAACTGGACCTCATGTTGAGCCCTCCTGTTTCAGCACACTGAGAGTGGAATCTGGGGTGCTGTCATCATTGCTTTCCAGTTGGAGAGTGATGGGGGTCTCCACTTCCATCTCCTCCATTTTCACTTTTACTGAAATAACTACAACAAACAAGGTAATTTCACCTGGTGCTAAGGACACAATTTGCCCTGTATGGACAGAACACTGAGGAGCAGGTCAATGTGATCAAGAAAGACAGATTTATTTTAGAAGAGGCACAGTAGTGGTACATACTTTCTTCTTCTTCTTCTGGCTCCGTCTTTAAGGGAGTGATGGGCACACCCAGGGCCTTGGTGGGTGTGCCCGCAGACATAGGGGGCGTGTCTTTGGGGTGCTCAGACATAGGGGGCGTGTCTTTGGGGTGCTCAGACATAGGGGGCGTGTCTTTGGGGTGCTCATGTCCATCTTGCAGAGACGGTGGGATATTTGTGATGTCATCAGGTGTTTTTTTCTTCACTGTTCTTCTCCCTGAGTTCCCAGCATATGTACATTTAATTAACTGAGCAAATGCCATAAAAGCAGAGTGTTTGAAAAACAGAGTTTACACATTTCATTTATATGAACATTTTCAGAACAATAGTTAAATAAGACCAGTGAAAAGGGGAAAAAAACAGATAAGGGAAGGAGATGAAGATAGAGAGGTAGCTAGTAATGAACAACACATACTCTTTTTACTCATCGTTCTTCTGTTTGGGTTCAGACCCTCCAGAGGTTCTGCCAAAAAACAAAAAGTGTGCATTTTAAGAATATCATTTTCCCAAGGACTTTTCGAAGGTTCCTAATGCGTCCTGTGTGATGAAGGACTACTGAATTGCTGCTGTAGGTTCATCTGGCTTGTGCACAGAACTCTGACTGCATTGCCAAGAGTACAAGGATGTGCTTTCTCTACCTGGACCGATGGGCGGCTGCAGCTGGTAGCCAGTGAGCTCGCACCAGCCCACAGGGTAGATGTCAGGGGACTCACAGTCCACCCACTGGTCGAACTCCGCCTCCCATCCGTCGAAATGCAGCAGGAGCAGGCGGCCGACGCAACGCTGCACGGTGGCCACGCACACCAGCCGCGGTTCCATCAGGTCCACCGCCTCCAGCTTCATGCCCGGGGCGAAGTGGTGCCCTGCGGTGTCCTGCAGGGGGAGAGGCGATCGAGAGGAGAGCTGTTACACGCCGTTCGTGCACATGTGGAGCTTTACTAGGACTACCGAGACATGGGGTTAAGAGAGAAAACTGTACTGTGTTGAACAGTCTGCGTGGAACAGCCACACTGCCCGTTTCCTCCAGATATTTGGGCCACGTGAAGGTTGCTTGATCATAGCCTGGGGAAGATGGAAACAAACCCAGCGCATCAAAACATACCGTGCATGTTTGCAGGCAGATTCTTAGACTGAGAACAGAGTTGCAACCCTTCCACACGTACCAGGGGGGAGAGTGAGGGCTATGTCATTGCTTTGACAGTATCCCGTAGGCAAGAGAGCATGGGAACTAGCATGGTAGCAAAACCAGTCTGATCCATCTCCGATCTCCACACCATCAATACTAACCATGAGGTAACCATCTAAAAGCACCTAATCAATACAAGCAAGGTAAAATAAACCAGTGGCAAAAGCTAAAACATTCCACCATGTATTTATAGCCATGTTAATCTGAACTGTACTAACACGAAGGAACTCCTCTACCTTTCGAACTGATGCAACACAGATGTTTCCAAGGTTCAGAGGGTCAATTGCTTCCAACTTCATGCCTTCCTCAAAAAAGCCACCATCCATATAAACCATCCTTAACTGGGAAGGTCAAAAACAGAACATTTTTCAAACAACAACAAAAAAGATTTAATGAAGACTTTCAAACAATAAGAGATGAAATTAAAAGAGTAAAGTCATTAAAATAAACCACTAAAGAGTTAAACTAGCAGTTTTCATGGGACAGACCACTGACCTTCTTAAACTGCCTTGGCACACTGTCACAGAAACCCTTCCGGAAGGTTGGGTGACTGCTCATGTTGACAGACTTGTCTGTGAAGAGATTGCATGCAGCTTCAACTTAAAAACGTGTCAAAAAGCATCGCAAACTGTAAGTAAAACATTGTAGTTACGTGCGGATATATACATCATGATAGGAGGGCCTTAACAGAATACCATCGAGATATCTGACCTTTTAAACTAATCGATCTAATGTTTGAGAACTGTTATTTCATACCAGTACCTGTTAATGGGTGGGATATATTACACAGCAAGAAAACATTCAGTTCTGGAAGATGACTTCTTGGAAGCAGGAAAAACAGGCAAGCACAAGGACCTAAATGACTGACAGTGTCCAGATGGTGCTCAGATCATGTCTGTAACAGGATGATCATCTCCATCCTGTCAGAATCACCCAGATCTTTGCGTTGACCCATCTTTCATGCTTTCAGCGCATCAGTCAAAAACAGACTGGTCACGCGCTGCTTGATATGTGGACCTCTTGACAGGTGCCACTGTAATGATATAATTAACTTCACCTATAAGTGGGTTTAATATGAGACTGATCAGATCAGTGTCTGTCTATCTGTCTATCTAGAGAGAGAGAGAGAGACAGAGAGAGAAACGAGAGACAGAGAGAGAAAACAGAACAGAAACAGAAAGTATCAGTACAAATACATTGTCATGTCAACATTTTAATCACAGCCCTATGAATCCAAACAACCCAAATCTATTTTTCAGACAAAACATTATGTACTTCCAGCCACCGTCTACGCTCACACACACCTGTCTCCTTAATGAGATGGCCCACTCTGGACGACCAGTTGATGGGGTGTATCAAAGGGCTCCACATGTGACACCAGAAGTCTGAGAGAACCTCGCCCGAGGGCCCAAGCCCAGCGTCTTCGTAGATGAGCCTCAGACGTCCGCCGATCACGGCGTCCACCACGGCTGTGCGCGTGCGGCTGACCAGAGAACGATCCACCACCTCCACACGAACGCCCTGCCTGAAAGGGTACTTCAGGCTGTCCGCCATCTACCATTGACACGGAAACACCACGGTCGTGAGCACGACGCAGTTATGCTCCACACGGAGAATCAGACTCGCCGTGAGACACGATGTGTTGTTAAGGGTGACGGTAAGAGTGACCTTCACGTGAAAATCCACAGGGAGGGTGAATGCTCCAACCAGCCTCTTCATCAAATATGATTTCCAGTCTGTTTTACATTTGTGAACCACTAAGGGCGAGACACAAACATCACTTCAGTATTGGTCGTCGTACAGTGCCTTGCTGTTCCTGTGCTAGGAGAGACCAGCGTCTTTTCTCCACTCACCCTGGGGGGGCACAAGCAGCTTGCTGTTTACTGCACACCAGCCGACAGGATGCACCTCCGCTGTGCCCAGGTTGCACCAGAAATCATGACTGTTGTTCTCCTCAAAACCCTCATATCGCAGTTGGGCTTTGTAACCTGAGCAAGGAAGACACAGGTGTCGTATAAGATCTCGTCCTGTTACGCATGGTGGGGATTTTTCTCTCAGCTTGTTGTGATCAATACTAAAAATTCAGACGTTAAGCAGAAACCCATGTTAAACCACAGACGTAATATAAAATCACAGAGATCTCCATGAACCTTCTACAATACATACAACTACATCTGCTGAACATGTTCCACGTTACATGATTGGGGGGGGGAGCAAAAACTGTGCTTTTAAAGGCCAACTTGCATTTTGGATGTAGTATGAGAAATCAGACACCTTCCGCCAGTCGGGAAGTAAGACAGCGAGAGGAATGAGTGAACTAGACGCCATTTTCCTTGCCACTCCAGATACACACATGCCTGGACCTCTTAACTACCAGGCAAGGTACCGTGAAACATGAAGCATCCATTGTAGCAACACATTATTGATTTTACAGACAACATGCAGTTTTTACAAGCAGTTTGGAGTTGCTGCCCGATCTCACAGAGCAAACGTCCTTCCCCACACGACAGACTGCTGCTCTGGGCTCACTGCAGTTCTCTGCTAAGCTCTGGGCTCACTGCAGTTCTCTGCTAAGCTCTGGGCTCACTGCAGTTCTCTGCTAAGCTCTGGGCTCACTGCAGT
>JAOXYF010000012.1:3526146-3543388 GCA_028565775.1 Sternarchorhynchus goeldii
TCTCTGCTAAGTTTTCCTGTACTGCACAGTCTCCATCCTGTCCAGCATGGTGATCATTAACAATTTTAAAAAATGAGAGTTTACAACAATAGAAAAAGATTTTTTTGTAATTATACGCTCCTGTGCCAAAAAATAGAACATTACCCGTGGAAACGAACAGTCGCTTTCACAACAAAGGTGTAAAGCAGGCGCAGGAGGCCACTGCATGCTTCACCACAGATATGCTTCTCCAAATCACTTCTGACAAAAGAAAGAAACCAAATCGCATACCTGCCAGTTGGAGGACAGTGGCGATCCAGTAAACTTTTGTCGGTAAACCAGCGTGAGTGTTCAGCACCTCGACACACAGCCCGACCTCCATGTCCTCCCACTGGGTGCAGAGTGGCGCCTGAACGTTCACATATCCACACGTGTTGGTGTTCACAGTGCTGACCGCTGCTGCTTTACTTTTAAATCACAGCTGTGGACAAAGAGCAAACTCACGTGACGGAAGCAGGACACTGGAGCGGCGAGGGAGCCGTGTTTCTCAATGTAAGCACCCCAGTCAAAGACAGCAGAAGCTTCTGGAAGTAGAATAAGTACAATAAGAATGAATGAAAGTACACGCTGTGACATTCTATCAGCACGACTGGACAGTCAAGTAAATCAATTTTAAACCCACACGAGCCTCACCATCTTGCCCAACAGCTGTGCCACCATGGTGAGGTTCTGAGGCTTGTGTGTGAGGGGTGGAGCAGTTCTGTGGTGCATGAATCTTCCGGAGAGGTGATTTTCCCTGTGCATGCAGGACACACAAGAACCCACACAGGTACACAGGTGGGTCTTTAACAACATTCACCACTGCACATGAATGCTGAAATAAAATCCAAAGCCAGAAAAGCTCACACGCAGTAACATTTAGTCAGAAACGAGAGCTGCTCTCCACACACAGCCTCTTGTTTTCCACTCCCCATGTTTGCTCCTCCTGCTCACCTGCAGCCGTGCCAGTATAGACGATTTCTTTGAGTTGGAGGAGAAGGAACGGGAGCAAGACACGCTGCAGAAGCGCTTGGTCCTGGAGTAGAACGTTCCTCTGGTCCCAGAAACACCACACATCTCACACACCACTGTAAACAGGCAGGTTCAGGTGAAGCAGACAGGACACTTCTTAAACAAAGATTAAGTATATTGCTATTTAGAACAGAACCAAAGTATAGTGCTATTTCAGCAATCACTTTCTTAAAGTTCACCATCACTTGCTGTTTTAGTCTTTTTCGTAAACATGTAAATGACACGTATTCTTCGCTGGAGGTCCTGCAGAATGATTGTGTGGGTGCACAATCTCTCTGAGAAAGTTCTCTGAGAAATGCACTGCTAAGGGTCAAAAGTAAAATCAGTCCATTGAGAATGAATATTTTGGGGGGATCCTCCCCCCAAAACAAATCTCACATGGTGTTCGTTCCAATTGACATAAAAAAACGCATGGTGCCCATTCCAATCAAAAGCTCCAATAGTTAATTAAGCAAATTCTGGGCAAATATAGTAGGAATGAAAAAAACATCTAAAAATGTCCATGCCACCCATGATTAGACAGATGTATCACTTAACATTCTCATACCCATTTTTAAAGAAAAACAGCCATCATCATGGGTTAACGCACACATTCAATACAGCATTACCTATTCTGCTTCATGAGGCTCATATCTAAACCTGCTTTGTCTGGTCCAGTTTTTCCCAAAACAGTTCTCAGGTTTAAATAGACATTGCACATTTTGCTCTATTCCAGCACCAAAGGCACTTAAACAAAGCCATTAAAAGCACTGAATATCTTTTACATGTGCTGTGCTGGGTTAGAGCAAAACTGCAAACTCAGAAGACCAGGTTAAGAAACAATGGTCTAGTCTCTTTGCATGGATGAGAAGATGGTACACAACAACACTTAGAACCCATGTACATTAACCGTACCTGGATCATCACTATATACCAATGGTGAGTGTGGGCCAAATGTGGGACTAGTAACCTCTTCTCCATCAGAATGCATTTGTTCATCAGATTCTTCTTCCTCCTCTTGATCAAAGTCTTCCTCTGAAGCATCCATGTCTATGTTCACTGCATCTCCTGCCCACTGCTCCTTCATGGAGGAACAGAAATGCCAGAGATAATAATCAGTCTGAAAATCTATGTACAAAGCAGTTATCATTCAAAGTAAGACAGGAAATAGCTTTACAGGTCGCACCACTACATGCTACTGTCTGTCAGCTTAGAAAGGTTTACATGTACCCACCGTTTCCTGGTTCTGAGGCTCTGTGTTCACGTTTGAACTCTTTCCCTTTGGACTGCACACCGCACAAGTGGTGCCATGACCTCCACAACTACTGCAAGGAGGCCGGATAAAAATCGTTGGAACAACTCCGTCCTTTAGCTTGAGTCCTTTGAACCCCATTACCTTGGCAACCGCCGTGGGTCTGGACTCAAAACAGTCCTTGCTAAAATGTTCAGAGCACAAGAAAGAGAAGGTCTTGGCGACCCAGTGGGTTCGAGTCCTTTGTACCTGCTTTTCCCACTTGCGAAACTCGACAGGATCTTTGGGAAATCTGAACATGGTAACATTGTCCCCATACGACTTTCTACAGCCATATGCTGCGCACCTGTTAGGCATCTTCTCTCCACTTCAGTTCTTCACGATTAGATGAGTGAAAACCATTCAGCGTCTCTAGGTCTCCGCCAGAGATATAACAAGTATTCAGAAAACAGCTTCTGTTAAACCAAGGATAATGAGAGGGTATCGATGTTTATCAAAAATATGGCCACTGCCAAAAAAGGCAGCTAATTAAACCTAGTTAGCTAGCGTTATGTGGGTTAACTAAGCTAGCTAAAATGTAGTATCACTATCCTGGAAAACTCCCAAACTATAGTTCCAAACGTTGTCTGGGTCATGCTCAGTTAAGAAGGGTTTATCAGCTTCACCTGAACGTCGCTATTTTGGCAGTCCAAAATAATACTCGAATAAAACAACTCAAGATTCTAGCTACCTATCTTTTCCTAGAACAGAAAACTCACGTTTTGCCACAACTTACTACAAGTCCACACACACGCTTCTTCTACCTCTTTGGTGGACTTAGCAAGGAAGGTCGAATGCTGCCACCCAGTGGGAACAGCTTTCAAGGAAACTTAACTGATTTTATCTTAAATGTCAACGTTCACTGCACCTATGTGTTTATCTTATATTAAGATTTATCAATAAATTTATCTTTTAAAGATTTTATGTTTTACAAATAAATGCTTGTAAAGATTTATAAATCAAAAACACTAGCACCCATCTCAACGGGGTTCCATGGTGTAATGGTTAGCACTCTGGACTCTGAATCCAGCGATCCGAGTTCAAATCTCGGTGGAACCTTCCCAACATTTTCTATGTTTACATTTTCACATTTTGGTATGTAGAGTTCATCTGTGCAGTTAGCATATTGCATTAAAAATTTAATATTTTATATTATTTTCAAAGACCATGAACTACATTAAATCCAGTCTTTCAATGCAAAAGGATTTGATTATAACGGAAACAATTTAAGTTTTAAGCTGACACACATCATCAGCAAAGTCCCACCAAACTAGATAGACCTGCAAAACAGCACACTCTGAATACAGTGTGGTAATAGTTAACAGCCAGGGTTTGAAAAAGAAAACAATTCTTATAGAGGAGTGTTTCTTTTTAAAAGGAATGAAAGATGGAAGAATGCCTGATAATTGTAAGTGGAACAATTAAAAGAATATCCTGCTTGGCCTCCAGTACAGGAACTGTAAACAACAAAACAACAAATTCTCTCCTTTATTTCAAAGAACAGTTGAAAACCATGCCTTTCACACCAATTCCTGTGGTTTTATTTTTCTTCACATTTTTTAATGTTTTATTTATTTTATGTTGTTTTAGGTTTTATTATTTTTTCATTCTGCATCCAGATGCTGGAGTGTAGTTTTACTTCTCCTTTTTAATTCTCTTTCCTCTTTTTAAATATTTTTATAGCAACCTAGAACATCTTGAAAAGGTGCTTATAAATAGAATGTAATTATTATTTTTGGATTTTCTTTTTCTTTTTAAGCCATAATCAGACTGACATGGGAGAACATTTCACTGCAAGTGTTGACCAAATGCAATAGAGAAGCAACACTCTAAAATAAATAGGAGTTACAATATATACTCAGTACAAACAAATGTATCTAAAGAGTGCCAGGCAACATACATAAATCCTGGTAAAGTGGGAGTGCATGTAGAGGAGAAAGGGTTGCAGAAGCCTGGTAACCAATGAGAAGCTCACAAGAAACTTCACAAAATAAATGTATCTGCAGATGCCGTTTAGTTGCAAATTGCAGTGTTCAGTGCAGAATATAGGACTAAACAAATGACCTTATGCAGGCAGAGGCCTGATAATCTGAAAATAAACATCAAGGATCTGATGAAGTGGCTACAGGGACCAAAGAGAATGCGATAAAAACAGGGTTAACAGTTAACTTTCAGGGGGGTTGGAAACAGGCCAGACTACTGTCTCCTGGCCCATCTGTAATGGTTCAGTGTTCCATGCTAAGACAGCTTGTAAAGGTGGTGATGATGAAGGTCTGGACAAGGAAAGTCTGATTTTTCTGATGCTCTACACAGCAAATCAAGATTATCAGGGGATTTGTTGCATGTAACCTCAGAAAGATCATTTCTTACTTGTCAGCTGCCATCATCTGTCAAGATTAAGAAAAAAGTATTAATAAAACAGACAAAATCTATTAGAGACAGCCAAAATATGAGGAGTATCAAAATCAACTGAGTCTGTCTGGATAAAAGTGCCTGCTAAATGTCTATAATGTAAATGAAAATATATATATATACATCTTTTTTTACATTGTTAAGTAGTAAGAATTCCCTACTGCCATCGGCAATTACAAAGAACTTATTAAACAGCAAAGACTCAATATAACTCAATATATAGAGTAAAAAGTGTAGAGTGTAATCTCAGATATTCCACAGCACTTCAGATATTCCACAGCACTTCACCTTGCAGCAGGATGAGGACCTCATACTAATAATTACAGAATTATAGAGTGTTTCAGGGTCGAAATGTTCATTCCAAGGTCGAAATGTTCATTCCAAGAAACCATATGATGCACAATTGCAGTCCATGGTATGAATCATGCAGACTAGTGTTTCTTGCTTTAGGTGGTGTTAAAGTCCCTTTGAAAGGACAAAAAGAGAGGCTTTAGTGACTTCCAGTTAGATGTAATAGTTGGTGCTAGTCATGTCATTTCTGGGTCTCTCACACACAACTTTTCAAGGGTTCACTGAGAATAATGTGAAAAGATAAACACCCCTTTATCAGTAATCCTGTGGAAAAAAGCTGAATGTTGTACTCTGATGCTGTCTGTGAAGAACAAGGAAGCACTTCCTTTAGCATCACGCTGATGGAAAGAACATAATTTTGTACAAATGACTTGGAGGATACCTGGTTTAGTGTCAACAGAAAACCGGTACTGTCAGCGTGATGTGTCTGTGTGATGGTGCCCCAGCATGCTTCCTCTTACTCATTAGGTACTGAAGAAAATCTGCACAATACAGCATATCCACACAGTCAAATCTTATATGCAGTATATAAACACAAATGTACACAGATTTTTATGTATTTTATGCACATGCAAAAAGGCCTTATATACACTACTGAAGCAAACACCAGCAATTTGTAAACTCCTCCACAAAAAGATAATAATGATAAATTATACAAATAATAATTTTAAAAATTTACTGTTTAGAAAAAGAAATCTATATGAAAATGAGATTCATCAGGACAAGCAAGCAAGCCACTGCAAAGAGAGGAGGTTCTCAGGATGACAGTGATCAGTAAGGCTGTGTGTGAGAAACATTGTTTCCCAAACATACAATGGGAGATTGTGTGGTCCCATTTCAATGTGTATTAACATTACCTATAACATACATAACATGTAACACAACTTATTTCATTGAACAGAGCAACTTCTTGAGCACTTAACAAATACACAAAGCAGCACCAGAGATATGTAGTGCTAAAAATGAATATAACAGAAACAAATTACTCGACTGACACTAACAGAAGTGTGTGTTTGCTGGGTTTGAACAACACACACTTAGCAAAAAAAGCACCAAGAGCACCTTCAAGAGAAACTCCCAGCTTTAGGATTGCTAAACTATGCTTCTATCTTCTGTTATTACCTGTGTTTATCCTTCCAAAAACTTCTGTAAGTTTTTATGTGACCAAAAATAAAGAGATGTATTGCTTTTATTTTTTAAGTTTTATGGCCCAGAATTCCAAAATAGTAAGAAAAGACTATGTGTATGGAAAATTTGTATCTAAACATATTTGCCTAGGCCTGCATTTAACAGATATCCAGCTTTCTTAATAGCCCTTAGTTTTCGGTTTGAGAGCATTGCATTACATTTAAGTCCAAAAACAAAATCTTGACAACCCTGGTATGCTTTTAAAAAGTGCTTTAAATAGTTAACACTAATATTTAACAATCAAGTTAGAAAAAGAAAAACTGCACGTTGCATGCGCGTACCATTAAGTAATGAGAAGTTCATATTAGCTTTGCACTGCACCCTTGTGACCAGTTTTATTCCTCAAAATAAACCTCTTCCGAGCGAGGATGGGGAGTACGTGCAAAATTATGAAACGCATTCATTTGTTTAATTCTCCCACTTAATACAGGATTTTTTAGGAGTTGGCAGGAATTGCTACGTGTATCGTTTTATCCTCTGTCACTGACTCCCCCCCTCCTCCTCCGCTTGCAGAAATTTATAAAGAACAAAAAATCTGACTGGGGAGGGGGTTGATACGCCGAAGCTGAAATCGAGAGGCGAACCTAGGAAAGAGGAGTATTTTGTACACGGGACTTTCCCCTCCTTCGTCCCTAAAAAGGAGGGGGAAAAGTCGACTTTTAAAGGAGACGAGAAAACAAGGATCGCTAATAGGCGACGACGCCTATCTTTGTGGATATATATATTTTTAATTCGTAAAAATATGGCCGAGAACGTTCTGGACTCTGGCCCGCCTTCAGCCAAGAGGCCTAAACTATCCTCTCCGGCACTTTCAGCCTCAGCCAGCGATGGAAACGGTAAATATTATTATTTAATTACACATAACCAAATACAGAAATATTTGTATGTTTATTTGTTTGACGTCTGTATTTGCCCGTTCACTTATTGTCATGTTTGACAGAACGTGGGATGATTTTCTATTTTGCCGTAGCTAGCAAACCGAGCTTAGTTGGTGAGCTAACGACGTCGGACCACACAGGACTAGCTTAGCTTGTCATTCCAGCTTGCACCAGATATGCCAGTTAGCCATCGAGGCTGCTAGCTAGCTCAGTTAGCACCAACGTTAGCCTTGGGTGACTGGGAAAATCAACGAGCTGGTAGCTATCTAGCTAACACCTAGCTCCCCAAGTTATGAAGTACTGTTTTGGGATTGCGCAAAATGCATCGCAACTCGGTACGTGCAGAGGATGCGGTGTCCGCGCAAACCCTTGTGTGTTTGGTGAAAACATAACAGAATAAAGCAGGGTGGTGTTGTGTAATGTTAAATTAGTAATGGTGGCTAACGCTGTAGCTAGGAGTAAACAGCGATGTTAACTTCGCTATAATCAAATGCAGTTAGTTTGACTGAACACTTGGTCATCTTAAAAATGCTGTCTTAAGTAAATCTGCAATTACAGACCACATCCATAGCACAGAGCCTCAGTTGCATATTATTCTAGTTTCTCTTTCTTCTTATGAGCATAATTGGCGAAAAAATTGCTGTAAAGTTTCACAGTTGAATGCTTCAAACAGACGCAACTACCTAAAGGCTTGTTTTTCTTCGCTAGCTAGCTAACAATCGACAAAGATCAAGGCTCGTTTAGCTTTTCGCTAGTTTGCCCAAACAACTTCAATACTTGCAGTTCAGGTAGCTATTTAGCTATATGACCTTAGTTCGTTTTCGACCGGATCCAGCGCAATGCTCGTACCACTCAAATAGATTTCGTCTGGAATTGCGTTTGTAATTTTGAACGTTGTTGAGCGATGCAGTGTTTTAATTTAACGTACAGCTAGCCGATATTGTTAGCTGGTCAGCTAGCTGATATTAACACGGTAGCTAAGCTATAGGTTAAATGCCGCAGCCTCGGGCCCAGTTGTTACAACTCTGCTGCTGCTTCTGGCATTGTTAGCTATCTAGCTAATTGGCTAACTAACTAGGTATGGTTTCGTCCTTTGCGGCACCGCACACTTCAGCGGTTTAAGTGGAAAATCACAGTTTTAACCACCATTTAAAACGTATGAATTTCACAGACGTTGGTTATCTGCTAGCTAGTTGACCATATTTCGGAGAATGGACTGACTACTGGAGCGAGCTAGCCCTGCTACCTAGAATAGCTTAGCT
Source organism: Sternarchorhynchus goeldii (assembly GCA_028565775.1). Lineage (NCBI taxonomy): Eukaryota > Metazoa > Chordata > Actinopteri > Gymnotiformes > Apteronotidae > Sternarchorhynchus > Sternarchorhynchus goeldii. The sequence continues at coordinate 3,534,558 of JAOXYF010000012.1, forward strand.
AGTTGTTTCAAACACCCGATTGTCTTCGGTCATTTTTTTTCTTCTCATCTAGCTGGCTATCTCTGTCCTATTGTTAAGAAATAACACTACAAATAACGAACTTGCATGCCAAGAATAACTCACAGATTTAGTATAACTCGTTGATGCAACTTTAACCGATACGTTAAACTTGTAGCCATCATTTGTATAGTATTTTAAAGTTCCGTTAGAGCTCGAGTGTGTGTATCAAACGATGGCTTTTCTAATTCTTTTCCATGTGGTAGTGTTTTTCGTAAGATCGTGTCGTATTTTTCTCTCTTTGTGACTTTTTTTTGTGAAAACGGCGCTACTTATTGGGGGGGGGCAACACGGTTTAAAAGACAGAAGAGTTTGTTTTTCTTTCTGTCTGTCAAACGCTCTGACTTTACAATTATTTTTGTTTTGGTAAATAGCGTTAATGTTCCTTAATGGGCAACAGACTTAAGCTTACCGTTTTGTGAGGTATTTAAAAGAGAAAACATCGAATACTATACACTCACAGTATTGGGCAATAATGCAGTGAATATGCTGCATTTCCTCACTTAAACAAACTGAAGTGATTCTTTATGAAACTGGCAATGATGGGAAAGGGAGAAGCCAGAGGATCACAATGGGATAAAATTAGATGGTTACAATGTCTTATTTATTTTGAAATTAGGGTTTTAGAAACACTGCATGTTTTTGTTGTCAAGTGTGACTTCAGTAAAGTGATGAGTGCACAGAAGTCTGAAAGTGGGATGAGGAGTTGACTGAAGGAGGCCTCTAAGCAGTGTGTCCGTGTTTACTTCTTGACACTTTGTGTTTGACCTTACACCTCACACCTCATGTTTGCAACTCTTGAACTATAGCTTCCACTGAACATCGTTCTTGCACAGTATCATTTGTCTTTCTTGGGAGTCAGACCTTTGTTGATCTCTTTCCCTTTCTGTAGATTTTGGCTCGCTCTTTGACCTTGAACATGACCTCCCAGATGAGCTCATCAGCTCCTCTGAGCTGGGCCTGGCAAACGGAGGAGACCTCGGCCAGCTTCACACCACCATGGGTGGTGCCGGGGCGGTGGGTGGCGGTCTCGCGGGGCCCGTAACTGCTGGCCAAGATGCAGCAGCCAAGCACAAGCAGCTTTCTGAACTCCTCCGGTCTGGAGCACCGCCTGTGACGACACAGCAGCAGGGGGGCAGCCCGGCAGGGGCCTCTGTAGGGCTTTTGGGCAGTATGAAAGCATCTCAGGGGCCTTCAAACATGATCCCACAGGGGCAGCAGCACCTCTCCCCTCAGCAGGCCAACCTGATGCAGCAGCAACAGATGGCAGGGATGGTGGGTGGCATGAACAGAGCTCTCCTTGGCCCTCAGAAAGGCAACGGTCAACAGCAGACAGGGGTACCTGCGCCTCAGCAGCAGGGTATGATGGGAGGACAGATAATGAATGGCGCGCCCAGGATGGGGTATCCCAGCGCGGGCATGGGCGGTAACGGTAATCTACTGGCCGAGACTCTGCAGCAGCAGCAGACGACTGGAAGCCAGGGTGGACTGAGGGCACAGCAACCTGCAGCACTGAACAAGGTGATCTCATGGTGATTTATTACTTTAATCGTCTGGGGCAACATAATGTATTGAAGTTTCTAGATCGCTTGCATGCAGTTTACAATTTGCTGTATTTTGTGTTGGGGTGAGTAGCAAAGCTCCGCGTATTTCAAAACAAAATATAACTGTTGGTCACAATTTAATGCAGCTAAACAAATGCGAACTAACCAATATGTCCCTGTTAAGTAGCATTTATTAACTCAGGAAAATGGGTTGGCAGTCCTTTGTGCATTTCAATAGTCTCTTGAATGTGAGACGCATGCAGTACATTAATAACTGTGCTAAACTAGACTGCTTGTTAAGAGATTTTACAGTTTAGCTTGGGGCAGTTCAGGTTAAAGCGTTAATGGGAGATTATGTTTACTAAGGTACATAAGAATGAAATCCATTAAATGAAAACCTGCCCTTTTAAATAGCATTTAATTGTATGATCTTTAAAAAAAAAAAAAAAAATTAGAAAAATGAACAAGTAAACATTTTGTGTATTTGGGGGGAGGATACACAGACATGGCTGTGGTTTCAGGCTTTCTGCCAGAGTGTCTGTCGTTTTTCCAATAAGGTTTCACCCCTTTCTTCTTTATCCTTCTCTTTCCTTCCTCAGATTGGGATGGTGGGAGGTGGAAGCCCTTATGGAAGCCCTTACAGTCAGAATGCAGGTCAGAGCCTGGGTGGTACAAACCTGACTCCCCAGCTCCTCAACAAGCCTGGTTTGCCCAACAACCTGGCACCGTTCACTATGGACAAGAAGCCCCAGCCCATGCCAGGCATGGCTGTGATGGTGAGTACCCACGCTGAGCGCAGAAATCCTGCATAAGCCTAAGAAACTCGGCATCAAGCAGTTCGGCTGCCCTGCAGTGATGCCTTGGACAAACTGGTGTCTCATACAGCAGCAGTTTACTTGAAAAGACTTCATCATCTGGGCAAAGTGTTTTGAGCTGTGACATTTGATGGGTGATTGATCTTGAAGTTATCTTTACATCAGTCTTATTTTTACAACATTTGTTTCCTGAGGACAGTTTTTAGGATGGTTGGGGGAAAATGCTAAGTAAAATCTGATGGCTTAATGTGTCCAATCAGGAAGAGGGGAAAAAAAAAGAGGTTGGAGCTCTTGTTGGTTGATTTAGTCATTTGACTAGTAGTTTCATTTTCTTGTTCATTTTTATGTGGTTACATGTCTCCTGCAGAGTTGGAGGTTAAATGTAAGTTCCAGTGAAGGACCTCACTACTGTTGTTTGATCCCAAACACACTTAAACTGTACCTGCAAAAAGGCACCTATCCTCCTCTTAATCTAAACACACACACTCTCTGTCACAGGCTTCCCAGCAATCAATAGCAGGGGCCGCTGGAGCCGGTGGGCCGGCTGGCATGGCACCTAATCCTCAAGGAGGACTTGGCCCAGGAGCTGCGGTGACTCCTGCGGTAGCCGGGGCGGGAGTTCCGCCGACAGCCGACCCAGAGAAGCGCAAGCTCATCCAGCAGCAGCTAGTGCTCCTGCTCCACGCCCACAAGTGTCAGCGGCGCGAGCAAGCAAACGGGGAGGTACGGCAATGCAACCTACCGCACTGCCGCACCATGAAGAACGTCCTCAACCACATGACGCACTGCCAGGCTGGCAAGTCCTGCCAGGGTGAGCTCAGGGGGGAGTGGGAGGTTATGAATATTTCTTTATTTCCTGTTTTAGGATTTTGTCCCATTATTACTGCTAGTGCACTGAATCTCTAAATGTTAACATTTGTTTCAATTTGCAGTGGCACACTGTGCCTCATCCAGGCAGATTATCTCCCACTGGAAGAACTGCACACGGCACGACTGCCCCGTCTGCCTGCCTCTGAAGAACGCAGGGGACAAGAGGAACCAGCAGAGTGAGTGTGTGTATCAGGCCATCAGATCCCACTTCTCTTGATTTGGGTTTAAAAGCTTTAGCACTGTGTTCTATGGTGAAGTTGGCAACGTCATGTTCCACTTCACTTAAGTTTTGAATTGCTTCGCGTCGTTTTTGAGGAGCTGTTTGCCGTACTGATCGCCAAAGTGTGCTCCTCCTGCCTTGGACCATTTAATTAGTTTGCATCTCCCTTACCCGCAGCTCTGCTCGGCACCTCTAGTGTGGGCTTAGGTACTTCTCTGGGTTCCTCGCCTGGCGGCCCACACAGCGCCCCCAATCTTAATACCCCAGGGCAGATAGATCCCAGCTCAATTGAAAGGGCTTATGCGGCTCTTGGCCTCACCTACCAGGGTAACCAAGCACCCACTCAGCCTACACCTCAAACGCCCCGGACCCTGAACACCATGGGTAAGACTGACTGCTCGTTCTTGTGTAGTCCTGTCTGTGCTGGAGATGTTTACTATTAATAAGCCAAACCTGCATGAATGGTTACATGTCGTTGGTCTTCTTATACTGCTCTTGCTTCTCCAGCTGGCAGCCCAATGGGTGTTAATGGTGCTGTGGGGGTCCAGCCTCAGAACCAGCCTTCGAGCCTTCAGGATACTATGCTGAATCTCAACATGAACTCTCAGAAGTAAGCAATTCACTCATACTTTCAGCACAATTATGGAACCTTTGATGGACTCAGTGTGGCGTGTTTTTTTTTTTTTTGCTAAAGATTGGGACATGCATGTACGAAGGTCTTATTCTAGATGTTCTGCTACTTGTAGTTTGATGAATGACAGCAGTGGTGTGGGCAGTGTGGGCTCCGTGCCTGTGGCTGCTCCAGCTGCAGGGGCTGGCATGAGAAAGAGCTGGCATGAGGACATCACCCAGGATCTACGCACCCACCTAGTGCACAAGCTGTACGCACCTCTTAATACTATGCCTCGTTTGAAGGACTCAGTGAGATTTAAGGCTGATGTTGCTATGATTTATTAAGACAACAAAACTGGCAGCTGGGTGCTTTATTGAATGTGTAGCTTTTTAATTTATTGATTTATTTTGCTCTGAAGTGTCTTTGTTGGTTATTTGTCCCACATCAGCGTCCAGGCCATCTTCCCTACCCCAGACCCGGCCGCGCTGAAGGACCGGCGGATGGAGAATCTGGTAGCCTACGCTCGTAAAGTAGAGGGAGACATGTACGAATCTGCAAACAGCAGGGTAAAACTCCCTTTGTTTGGATTGGATGAATTGGGTTTTCAGTGATCAGAGCATCAACCAGCATTTGGCGATTCCATTTATAATCTGTGCCACCTTGAAGTGATGTCATGGAATATCAACTCTGAGAAGCTGAACTTGTTGGAAAAAATTCTGAAAAGGAATTACAATGAATTTAATGGATTTTTCCCACTTGGGAGTCAGAAACTTGTTTCCCATTTGGTCAGCAGCATAAGTACTGATGCTGTAAGAAGAATAATTATAATTTTAATTAATTTATTAATTTATTTTCTTTAATCCCCTCTGTAGGCTGAGTACTACCACTTTTTAGCTGAGAAAATCTACAAGATCCAGAAGGAGCTGGAGGAGAAGCGGCGGACGCGGCTGCAGAAACAGCACGGCATGATGGGAACTCAGCCTGGCATGGCTTCCTCTGGAATGCAGCAGGGACCACCCGGCATGGGCCATCCAGCCCCGCCCACAGGACTGCCCCCCAGTGAGTGGGCTAGTTAGCAGCTCCGAGGGATCCAAATGCACATTAGCACCTTTTTTATGCCCAGTTAGTCTATATGCAAATACTCTAATTTGCAGTGAGAATCCTGTGGTAATATTTCTGTAGTTTATATTGTTTGCATTTTCAAGATTTCAAGCATAATGACTACTTTCCCCTCACTGCAGATGGTCCTCTCTCAGAACCATCAATGGTGCGGCCGACCGGACCGAACCAGATGGTCCTCAGGATGCAGAACTCTGCTGGTCTGTGTATCAGATGCTTGAAAGCTGCCATTTTCCTTTTACACAGCAAAATGTTAATGGGTTTTAAAAACCAAAAATGCTGGTTGGCTAACTGGAAATGCTTGTCTTTTTGGGACAGGAATGAACTCATTTAATCAGATCCAGTCCATGGGCCAGAGGTCCACTCCCCCTCTTCCAGTTGCTGCGTCCCTCAACCAGGTCAGTACACAGACGGGCTTATATGAAGGTTGAACATGGAGGATCTTGAATTAGACGAGGGACATAAGCTGGTTTCTAGGTGTGGCTTATGATGGAGCTGTAGAGCTTGAAAATGCTGTGAACATGTTGGTGGTGGAGTGCTAACTGAAACACACAACCAAGCTCTAACGTTTTAATGTGCTTTCAAAAAGAAAATGTATAAAAGCAAAATGAAACTAATAGAATTTAAGCATAGTAAAAAATGTGTAGTCAATTAAACATATGGGCTGTTAATATTTAATTATATACTGAAAACCAGCCCCTGACTGCAGGAACACATGGGTCCCTCTGAGGTTGATGTTACATGCTGCAGGAGTGCTTGTATTCTGAACATGAACAGTGCCCTGACGCAGAGTCCTTGTGTTCTGTGTGCTTTAACGTCCACGCTGCTCAAGACTAACGTTCAGTGTTCCACCATTCCAGATGGGAATGGGGACTCCACGTATGACTCAACCAAATGCTGCACAAATGCAGAATCAGTACCTCCCCTCTGGCCAGTTTCCGGGTTCAGGTTCCATGCTTGGCGCTGGTCCCGTTGGTATGGCACAGACTGGCACTCAGGGTGGCATAACTCAGGTAAGAAGAGAAGTTCTAACTGTGTTCCACCAGGAACCTGTAAAGCTTTGTTCTGTGGCACTGCAGTTTCCATGTCGCTGCTGTAAGGTCTTGTTCTGTTGATTTGGTAATTGTGAAGAGCTGCACCAGGGCTGCACAAGACTGGAGCTATGTGACCCTCCAGGAACGGATTGGGCCAATACTGGCTTGAGGAGCTTCTTATAACCTACATTAATAACTTGTTATTGTTCAAGTATCTGGGCTTCCTTTCATGAATATTTTAGCAGCGACATGCAGCTATAATCCTCCTCTCTCTCTCTCGTATAGTAATACTGTCGTACATGTAGAGCTGATTTATGACTGCACTCTAACTGCTTCTGTGTTGCTGTGTTTTCAGCAGGGCCCAGTACATACCCCCCCATCCCTGCCAGCCGGCAGCCCTTCAGCCCAGCCGGGCTCTGCAGGGCCATCGGTGGGCTCCCTCGCTCCCAACAGCATGGTCGGGGTAGGCCAGCCATCGACGCCCTCTCAGCCCGTCAACCTCCCACACTGTACGCCTGTGCGGCAGAGCTCCCCCTCGCCAGCGCGCAGCCGCACGCCCACCCCGCACCTCACGCCTCCGCCGAGCCTCCCGGGCTCGCAGACGCCACAGCCCCACACCCCCAGCCTGCCCCACTTGGGCGGCGGGCAGCAGCAGGCGCCACAGCCTGCTAACTCCGACAAATCTCTGCAGCTCCAACAGCAGCAGGCGCTAGGAGGGGCTTCTTCGGCCATGCCCAATTCCGCCCTTCCGCCGCAGCACCCGCCCACTCCAGTGAGTGTTCATGACGGGTGGTCGCGTCCTCTCACCCCACCGAGTCTCTCGTTATGGCCACGTTACTAATTGCTGGTGTCGTTTCTGCTTCTCCCTGGCAGCTGTCTCAGAAGGGCTCTCTGCCTGTCGAAGGCCAAGCTTCCACTCCTGCGTCGGTGAGCAGCACGGATGCAGCCTCCCAGCCCCTGCCCTCAGAAACCGCCGCCGCCGCCCTTGAGCCCAAAATGGAGGTCAAGCAATCGGAGGAGGAGGAAGAGGAGGAGGACGAGGAAGAGGAGTCGATGAAGGGAGGACGAACTGGAAAGAAAGGAGATATAAAAGCTGTGGAAAAACCTGAGGTGAAGATCAGAGAGAAATTCTGCAAGCAGACAGACAGGGTTTGTTGCTTGGCAGTATTTGCGGTTGGTATGAACTGTTACTTTTGTTCCCCCCTTTAGATAAAGAAGGAAGAGGGATGCAGTGAGGGATGCAAAGGTATTCCCATGGAAACAGCTGCAGCAGAGCACAAAAAACCTGAGCTGAAGCCCGAACCTAAAGAGGAGTCGGGGGCGGGGCCTACAGGATCCCACGGCCCACCCTCTGGAACGCCCGTCAAAAAGAAGAGTGAGAACATTGTTCCGAGTCTTTGCACAAGGCCACGTTCAGATGCAATGCTTTGACGCACTTTATTAACAGATGATTTTGATGGTTTGTGTTCATTCTGTTTGTCTTGCCAGTCTTCAAGCCAGAAGAGCTGCGGCAGGCCCTGATGCCTACGCTGGAATCTCTCTACCGCCAGGATCCTGAGTCTCTCCCTTTCCGCCAGCCTGTGGATCCATCCCTCCTGGGAATACCTGTATGTATCCCTGCAAACTCCAAACAAGTGTTGAATGTATTCCTAAATAGCTTCTCTACATGCTCAAATGGAACCTTGCGTAGTGATGCACTGCCCCATCTCTCGATCACTTGGCTCTCAGGATTATTTCGACATTGTGAAGAATCCCATGGACCTGTCTACTATCAAACGGAAGCTTGACACTGGCCAGTACCAGGAACCTTGGCAGTACGTGGACGACATATGGCTCATGTTCAACAACGCCTGGCTGTACAACCGCAAGACGTCACGGGTCTATAAGTACTGCTCCAAGCTGGCAGAAGTCTTTGAGCAGGAGATCGACCCCGTCATGCAGAGCCTTGGATACTGCTGTGGCAGAAAGGTACGCGTGGCAGAGGGAAGGAGCGCTTCATAAAATACTTACTCTGGATCCTCTCGTTCAAAAGAGAAACCATGGTGAAGCTGCTGTAGTGGTGCTTCTAAGTGTATCGTTTCTGCTCTGCGTTAATGTGGCCTGAAGCTCTGGCCCACAGATGGTCTGTAGACATTCAGCTGCTCTCGTAATGATGCCTTGTCTGAGCTGTCCCTCAAGGGCTGTTTCATTGCACAGATGTTGTGATCTAAAGAGAATGAAATGGGTAACCACTGATAAATCTGTTGTCATGTAGACGTTTACAGAACATGAAAGCATACATGTCTGTGCGTCTGTCTTCTCCTGAATCACTTTCCCTTGTTTTCTGATTTTTTTTTTTATATATGTATAGCTGGAGTTCTCCCCTCAAACTCTCTGCTGCTATGGGAAGCAGCTATGCACTATACCAAGAGATGCTGCTTACTTTAGTTACCAGAACAGGTAAGAGACATGGAGTGGGACAAGATACATGCATACACACAGTCTTCTCTGTGTGTGTGTGTGTGTGTGTGTGTGTGTGTGTGTGTGTGTGTGTGTGTGTGTGTGTGTGTGTGTGTGTGT
>JAOXYF010000012.1:3546486-3570173 GCA_028565775.1 Sternarchorhynchus goeldii
ACCCCCCCCCCCAGCTGGTCTTGACTATGGCGGTTTTCATAGGTTTACCACGGGTCATATTTGGGCCTGTCCTCCAAGTGAGGGAGATGACTACATCTTCCACTGTCACCCTGCGGACCAGAAGATACCCAAACCAAAACGGTTGCAGGAATGGTACAAGAAGATGCTGGACAAAGCAGTAGCAGAGCGCATTATACATGACTATAAGGTTCCTTCCTCCTGTTTCCTCTTCAGAAATGATTTACGTTGAAAGACCGGTGATTAATGAATGGAGTGTATTTTACAAAGACGAATGGTAACTCAAGGTGCACCAACTCCTTTGATGCCTTTTGCAGGACATCTTTAAGCAAGCGACAGAGGACCGTCTCACCAGTGCGAAAGAGCTGCCGTATTTTGAAGGCGACTTCTGGCCCAATGTCCTTGAAGAGAGCATTAAAGAGCTGGAACAGGAGGAAGAGGAGAGAAAACGGGAGGAGAATAGCACTTCCAGTGAAAGTATAGATGTAAGTTAGAATCATTACATCCACAAGCTACATGGTTCTGAAAATGTATTTTTATTTAGCTGTGGGCTGCATGTAATGTATGCAAAATAATCAATGATTCCATGTAATGTATGCAAAATAATCAATGATTCCATGTTGCTTCATGTGTTCCAGGCCACAAAGGGTGACAGCAAAAACGCCAAGAAAAAGAACAATAAGAAAACGAGCAAGAACAAGAGCAGCCTGAGCCGAGCCAATAAGAAGAAGCCAGGGATCCCGAATGTGTCCAACGACCTGTCGCAGAAGCTTTACGCCACTATGGAGAAGCACAAGGAGGTAGGAAGGGAGAGGCGCTCCACGTTCGGCCGAGTCCCGGCGTGGAGGAGCGTGTGGGGTTTTCTAAGATCTTTGCTCTCTCTGGTTAGGTGTTCTTTGTTATCCGGCTGATTGCTGGCCCCAATTCCAACGCCCTTCCCCCTATTATGGATCCGGATCCTTTAATGGCCTGTGACCTGATGGATGGGAGAGATGCCTTCCTGACTCTGGCGCGGGACAAGCACCTGGAGTTCTCCTCGCTCAGGCGCTCTAAATGGAGCTCCATGTGTATGCTGGTAGAGCTGCATAACCAGAGCCAAGACCGATTCGTTTACACCTGTAACGAATGCAAGCATCATGTTGAGACACGCTTCCACTGCACTGTGTGTGAGGTGAGGAATGCAAAACATTTCATTTTAGTAAAATATTTATTTTTAATTTGGAGTGGAAAGAAGACCTGCAGTTGTTGTGGTGTTCTGAAATGCTCCTCGTACACCTTGCCTCTCCCCTCACAGGACTATGATCTTTGCATCACTTGCTACAACACGAAAGGTCACGAGCACAAGATGGAGAAGCTTGGCCTGGGCCTGGATGATGAGAGTAATAACCAGGCTGCGGCCTCCATGCAGAGTCCTGGAGACTCTCGTCGCCTGAGCATCCAGCGCTGCATCCAGTCCCTGGTGCACGCCTGCCAGTGTCGCAACGCCAACTGCTCTCTGCCGTCCTGCCAGAAGATGAAGCGGGTGGTGCAGCACACCAAGGGCTGCAAGCGCAAGACCAACGGCGGCTGCCCCATCTGCAAGCAGCTGATCGCGCTGTGCTGCTACCACGCCAAGCACTGCCAAGAGAACAAGTGCCCAGTTCCCTTCTGCCTTAACATCAAACAGAAACTACGGCAACAGCAGCTGCAGCACCGCGTCCAGCAGGCTCAGATGCTCCGCAGAAGAGTGGCCAGCATGCAAAGGACGGGCCAGCAGCCCATCGCCGGGTTACCGTCTCCTGGGAACAGCAGCACCACAGGTCCGGGCACGCCCACGCCTAGCACTCAGCCTCCCACCCCCCAGACACCCACTCAGCAATGTCTGTCCACTGTTGCCCAACCTGGGCTTGCTGGAGGCCCACAGCAGTCACAACAACAGCAGCAGCAGCAGCATCAGTTCCAGCAGATGCCTGTAGGGGCCAGTATGATGAATTCCCCACAACAGCAGATGGTCCAGCAGCAGGTACAGACTCCCTCGATGCAGCAACTACAGCATCCCAATAGCCTTCCGCCGTACGTGCAGAGGCCTCCGGGTTCCTCTCCACTCTCCCAGTCGATGGGGAAACCAGGCATGGGCCAAGTCAACCTGCAGCAGCAGCAGCCCAACCCAGGGCAGAACAACTTTCCACCACAGCAGCCCCCTGGCCCTCCCCCTGCAGCCTTGGAAATGGCCTTGAAGATCCAGCGTGTAGCAGAGACTCAGAGGCAGATGGCTAAACAAAAGACCTTGCAGATGAATCAGGGACCGGGGATGATGCCGCCGCACGCCTTGCACCAGGGCCCGCAGAACCAGAACCAGATGGGCATGAACCATCCAGCAGTGGGAATGGTCGGAACCCAGGGAATTCCCCCCCAGACGCCTGCGGCCGTATCCAGGGCTCAGCTGGAGCAGCAGCAGGGCATGGTTGGAACAGGCATGCAGCATCAAGGAGGTCCTCCCAACCAGCTGCCCCCTCAGGTGCCGCTGCCTCAGCAAGCTCCGCAGGGTGGGGCTCCGCTTCACGGCCCCCAGTGGGGCGCCCCGGGCATCCCCCCTCAGCAGCGCGCGGGCATGATGAACCAGATGGGGCATCCAGGAATGGTAACGGCACAGCAAGCCCAGCCACAGCAGCTCCCACAGCAGCAGCAGCAAGGGCATCCTGGAGTAATGGGTATGATGGTGGGCACAGGTGGGCCTGCAGGCCCAGTTTCGGGCCCTGGTGGCCTTTCTCAGGGTGCCTTGCAAGACCTGCTGAGGACTCTCCGGTCCCCCAGCTCCCCTCTCCAACAGCAGCAGGTCCTGAACATACTGCGCTCAAATCCTCAGCTCATGGCAACCTTCATCAAGCAGCGGGCACCCAGATACTTGGGAAGGGGCGGCCCTGGACCTGGAGGCCCAGGCCCCGGGGTCATGGATGGCCAGCAGGTGAACGTAAACGCCGGGGCTCCTCAGCCGGGTATGCACATGGGTCAAGGGACGGGCATGGCCCCTATGAACCCCCTTCAGCAGCAGCAGCAGCAGCAGCAGCAGCTGCAACGTTCCATGTTGGGCGTTAACATACAGCAACAACAAGGAATCCTGCCAAGTCAGGGCTCCAACATGGCCAACATCTCCCCCCAGTTCAGAGAACTGATGAGGAAGCACTTGCAGCAGCAGCAGCAGCAGCAGCAGCAACAACAGATGGGAAACCACGGTCAGTTTCCACATCCCCAGCAGCAGCAGGGTTATCATGGCCAGCCTGGCCTGCCTCCTCAACAGCCTGGTCAACCTCAAGCCGGTGGACTCCAGCAGGGGGGAGCCCAGCCTGGGATGCAACAGGGCTACTCTGGCTCCATGCCTCATCAGCAAGTGGCTGCAGCTTTGCAACAGAGGCTGCAGCAGCACCTTCAGATGCAGCAACAGCAGCAGAATGCTATGGGTGGACTCCAAGGGGCTGATGGAGGTCCTGGAGGTGGAGGCTCACTACAGCCTCCTCCAGCTGGTTCCCAACCACAGCCTTCGCAGGCCATGCAAGCACTACACCAAAGGCTTCTCCAGCAGCAGCAGCAGCACCTGGGTGGGACCTCTCCTGCCCAGCACAACAATCCAATAAGCCCTCAGCAGCAGATGTCCCAGTCTCCCCATTTACAGGGCCAGCAGTTGCCCACTTCCCTCAGCAACCAGGTGCGCTCACCCCAGCCGTCGCCCAGGCCGCAGTCTCAGCCACCCAACTCCAGTCCATCTCCTCGCATGCAGCCCCAACCTTCGCCCCACCGCATCTCCCCCCAGACCCAGACGGGGTCCCCTCACCCTGGCCACCTTCCCCAGCACCATACTGGCATGGTGGCTCCTCCACCTCCACAACCACCACAGCAGCAATCTCAGCAACAGCAGCCTAACCCTTTGGACCAAACTGCGTTTGGGTCAGACCAGAACGGCATGCTTTCACAGCTTGGTGGAATGGTGGCTGTTCATGGGCAAGGGACTACTGAGATGCTGGCTGGTAACAACCAAGACATGGGGACAAATATTAATCACTCGTTAGATCTAATACAACGTTAAGAGTCCTCAAAGAACTGCCCTGGTTCCCAGGAATGAGTTGCAGTTTTAGAATTTACCATTGCTGTCATTATTAGTGTTATTATTTAATATTTTTGAAGTAAATGAAAAGAATACAACTTCCTATGGGAGATACTACATTAAATGCGCAAATGAATAAATTAAATAAATGGTAAGTTATTACTGTTAATATATACATATATATTTTTTAGCCAATTGTGTTCAAAGGGTTTTGGGTGAAAGGAAGGGAAATTCGCCTTGGTATATGATATTTTTGGGGATGTCTGCCTTTTTTTTATAGATATTTTTTTAAGATTTTAAAAGCGTAAAATTAAAGAACATTAACAGATTTTTTTTTTTTTTTCTTTCCATCTATTTTTCCTCCATGCACCGTCAAGATTGTACCCTTATTTGAAAGTGTTCAATTCTGTCTAGTAACTACTGGTGGTAGTGAACAGTTCTACCATTCCTGTCCATCACACTCTTATCCTGCTTCAGTCCCCAGTGTTTTACTGTTTTCCTTTTCGATAGCATATTCTGTTTGAAATGGCTCCAGTTCACAAAGAATATATTTTTGTTAACCAGGCAAAAATGTATATTTCCTATTTTTCTTGTTTGTATAGTTTTTGGGCGGGGTGGCTTTAAGTGAAGTTTTGAGTGTTAAGGGTTTTAGGCCGTTCTCTGACAGCAGCTGCGTGGGATGTGTGTCTCTCTTCCCACAGTTGTCACGGTTTTCCCTCTTCTGTAAAAACTCCCTGTGAATGTGTAACTCTGCCATCCTGTCCCTCTTCATTGGAACTGTAACAGAACTGCTGACTCCACAGGTGTGCAAGGATCACGGCAGCGCGTCCCGTGATATCTACCAAGAACGCTAGCTGGCTAAAGGATGAGGGGAAAGGATTTCTCAAAACAAGTTTTAACGGCCCTTTTGCTATCTTACTGACTGTGCCCTCAAATATCCCCTCTGTCCAAGAATGAACTTCTCATATGGCTTTTTGATGCTCAGAACTTTGGGATTTAATTTCTGTCCCTACTGTATAAAGATAACTTGAATCTTTTTGGGGGGTGGGGGAGATAATAATGTACATGGTTATGGGCAAGCAAGCATAGATTTAAGAGAATTTTCTATAGCTGTTTCCTGTTTGATTTAAGCTCTTAGGAGTTGTAGAACTTTTAGGGCAGCTTAGAGCAACTGAGCTCAGTCTGAGAGGTTTTACCCTGAGGATGTTCAAATTGGGTGTTGGTCAGACCAGTACTGTTGCAACTTTTGTATGTGAACTAAATTTGAGGTTTTCACTTGAAAGTGATTTGGTGTGTACTAACAGGGCAGTTCTTGCTTTCTTTGTCTCCATGTTGCGTACACACACACACACACACACACACACACACACGTATAATGTGGAGGGCACATACTGTGTATTTCAGATAATAACGGAGGGCAATTTGACAATGGGAAAGAGACGGCAACCTTATCAAGTCCTCTCCTCTCCAACACTCACTGACTGGGGGGTGAGGGATGACCACATGAAATAAACAGTGGCAATATGGATTGAGACTTATTTTATAAAAATTGAAAGAAAAAAAAACCTTGTCTTTTATATATAGGTATATTATTATTTAATTTAATTTTTTGGAAAAATAAACTTGAAGCAACAGGAGCTTATAAATGACACTTTTTCTAAAGAGGTAATAGTAATGCAAAATACCACGGCAGTCCTAACTTACACATCCCACTTGGGGACTGCTGAGAAAAACATCATGGCGTTTTGATGAAATGTCTTATAAATGCATATATGAGTATATACACAATGATTCACTGTACAAACCATGGTAACTGAACAGAGGGTTTTGTTTTGTTCTTTCTTCAAGAGATGCAGACTGGAAAAAAGACCATGTGATTTACTCACTCTGACCACTTTTATTTTCTCTTGCTAACACTTCTTGGTGCTTTGCTGAGAGGAGCAAAAAGCAGCTCTGGTTTAAAAAATTTTTTAAGTTATTTTGGTGGTCAGAATTTTGCCAATTATTTAATTGTACATTAAAGTATGTTTGTACCGAGGATCAATTGGTTCTGGTGTGATTTGGCTGTTTAAAAAGTCCTGAATTAAATGGAGGCATTTTGTTCCACTGATGTACATTAAGTTTGTCTGAGATGTTGGGATACTATTTCCATGCTGTTGCTCTGAGAGTATACCATGTCCTGTTGCTCTGAGAGTATACCACGTCCTGTTTGTGGGGGTGTAGAACAGTTGATGCAGGGTGACACTTCATATATTTTCTGTTGTTTTTAATAATTATATCACATTTATCACATTTAGCTTTATTACATTATAAAACAATTGGCTAGTAGATACTACAAATACAACAATGTATTTTTTTAAGCATCACTACCAGATTATCTGTTTTAAAGTGCAATTTTTCATAGAAGCAATAGCAACCACAGATATCTTGGTAATACATGAAATGTTTACATGTGTAACACTCGGCTACTGCTAATTAAGAAAGTATAAAATAGTTGGTTCAACTGGTAGAGATTATGTTCAAATATACATTCAAGTCAACATAGAAAAATACAGACAAAATTGTCTTCAGTTTATCTTCAGCTTTTCACAGGCAAACTAATCAGTCCTAAGGGTTATAGTTCTGTTGTGGTAGGAGTATTAAACAGCAAAGGTCTAGCAATTATTTGCCATAGATACACAGTGCAACACAAGTGACTTGGCTGGATGAAGAGGAATTTAAAGAACATGCTACACAAATTCTCCATTATTCTGTGTATAATCCACATCAACACATTTAAATAATGGAAGTATTCTGTTTTCATATCCTCCCCCCTAATTTTATAGTATGTTGTCATTACTCTTAACAATTGGAAAAGACGAAATCCACTGAGCATTTTATGACTTTGCCGGTGTCTCCCAAAGAAGTTCAAATATGGGGAACAGAAGTTCAGTAAAAGCCTGTACTGTATGAATCATGCTATGGCAAGATGTGCACAATGACCCCTATTTTTCTTTTGTACTATACAGGTTGAAAACTGAGTGTAAGTTAGCTAGTAATTTACCCTGCTGAGCTATACTCAATTATCTAACCAAATTGTATTTTGAAGCATTTTGAATTATTTTAAGGCCACGCCACCCAAAAAAGAGTAAAGGATATCTTAACACTTGATATTTTATAGCACAACTTTAGTGAAATGCTTCGGAGTACTATAGATAAAACCGAACTGACAAAACTCCAGAACTATCAACACTTTTGGTTTTGGACCATT
Organism: Sternarchorhynchus goeldii; assembly: GCA_028565775.1. Lineage (NCBI taxonomy): Eukaryota > Metazoa > Chordata > Actinopteri > Gymnotiformes > Apteronotidae > Sternarchorhynchus > Sternarchorhynchus goeldii. Next base: position 3,553,833 of record JAOXYF010000012.1, read on the forward strand.
TCTTGCATAAATGGCAGTGGTGTAAATGAACTTTTTTTTTCTTTCTTTTTTTAAAAATTGTATATTTTTTTCCATTTTTAAATCATAGTTTTGCGTAATTTTAATGGCTTGTTTAGTTTTTTGTTGTTGTTTGACTTCACTTGGTTCTCTGACACTGCAATTTTCGTTACATTTTAAGGAGCATCTACAATGCGTACATTGTTCGTTATAGACAAGCTTAATCATATAGACTCAATAATATATTTTCAGATTAGTTTGTGTACCCACCTTTAGCAGTTAACTGGAAAGAACACAAGTTTAATTGTCGTTAAAAGCTTGAAATCTCAGGCTTGAAAGATAAAAAATTGATGATGTTAAACAGGTCCTCCTCATTTAACTATAACAGTGCAAGTAAGTTCAGAATTAAAATATCCTCTATCCATGATGATCATAAACTTACTTGGAAATGTACAAAGATATGCAGTAGGTTGAATTATGCAAAACAGCTGTGTGAATATAGTGTTTGATGAATGTCTCACATATCCTTCTCTTTTTCTCCTCTTTTCCTTTTTCTCTCAACATCCTCAGTCTTCCTCATGTCTAAATATTAGAATTCCAGTTCCCAGCTTCTGAAGAAGCCCTTTGCAACCAAAGCCTCTCTAAAAGTAACTGTCAGTGAGTTGATGGTAACATCTGTCACAGTTACCTCCTCTGGAGCCATGTCTGGGCTCCATTCCTCAGACAAGGGAGACACTTCTTCTGACCCTGTTATTGGATTCCAGCCCTCAGTCTCTATGTTGCCTATGAAAAATCCACAGGACAACTCTTTAGGTATTGATTTGGTGCAGTAAACAGTGAACATATAGTGAAAATAGTAAGAAATAAATGTCTAACAAAGAAAAATAAATATTTCCTCAAACAAATTCCTCACATTTAGAATCAAACATATAGCAACATCTTGAAAAACTGATAATCTAAGTGGTGATTCAGTAGATGATGCCAGTAAAAAACACAGGCTAATGCCCTGTCTAAAACTGCCACAAAGCAAAGTTCTTCGGTTTCTGAATATCTGAATAAGTGTGTGAACTTTATGGCTCAGTGATAAAGACAAACACAACCCCCAAGCTCAAGCTGATATTCTTACTGTTCTGCGACTGGGGTGCAGATGTCCAAATCAAGGCCAACAAGACACCACTGTGGCTCTGACACCGAATCAGGTCAATATAGTGTTTACACTCGTCTGCTCTCTTACCATCCAACATACTTACTGGTTGGAGCCCTGTTAGCCTCTGTCTCTTCCTGTGTTGTGCCCTCCTCTTGCTCATCCTCATCCTCTTCCTCCAGCCCATCCCAGTCCTCCACTGATGGGTCTCTGGAGTTTCGCTTCTTCCTCTTGTGCTGAACCAGTTGCTGATATACTCTGTGTTCTTTGGACTGGGACCTCTTATCCACATGGCCAGATTGTGGGTCGAGTGAGCTTGTGAGGGACAGTCGTAGGTGTGCTGGGGACTTCTCTGAACCTTTCTGTGCACTCTGAAGGTCCATGGTGTAAATGTTCTACAGGATACAGAGAGGTGGAGAGAAACTATACAGCAAAGATGGACGTCAATAAAGGTTGTGGAAAAATGTGCGATCATTATGGAGAGAGATAAAGAGTGGAGGCAGAGGGTATTACCTGCACAAGAAGTCTTTTTGATTTAGGTCCTCTTTTACGCCAGCCCACTGCTCTGTCCCTGTGTTCTCTATTAGACAGTGAAATTGATATTTGAGAGAACTAATGCAGAGTCCATTAATGAAACTAATGTGGGAAAGAAAACTGTTTACCAGGTTGATTCCTGAATTTGAACAAAACTTACTTCTCTTCATAGGCTAAAACAAGCCGAGGATCCAGGATATGCTCCTCAGGCTCCCACGTGCTGTACCTATGAAGAAAACATATTCACATGTACCACACCACAAAAAGTGTAGATAGATCATTAAACACACGCGCTACGCAACCGTCTCAGTTGTTAACATAAATATTATGAATGAATGAAAAATTCATACTTACTTTGGGGGCCACCCCTTCCACTTCAGTAAATATTCCACATTTCCCTTAAACACAAAAAGGGTAAGAATTAGTAATTTCAGCTAACAGTCTGTCCTGCTCAGACGATTTACTACTTTTGTGTGATGACGTAATGGCATATGGGCGCTGGCGTCAAAAGGAATATTTAAGGAACGACGCAAAATTACCTCATTTAATTAAATTATCGTCAAAAACACGCGGGCGTATTGGAAAATACAGAAAGGAAGGCCACACTGATGGACATTAAATTGCGCTTTTCTAACGAACGAGCTATTTTTTTACACTTGACATTTGACATCTTAGCCCACTCTGACGTGTAAATCCGTATCAGATTTAGAGAGTATTATAGCACTGACACGGCTTCAGGAGCTTGCCAGCGATCGAGGTACGTCATTTTCGGTTAGTGCGCAGTAAATTAAAATAATCCTAGCATGGTACAGAAAGCAGGTTATCGCTTTAGTAACATATAAAAGGAATCCGATCGCCGTATTTTCTTTAACTCCAGCACAATTATGCATGAATAAGGATACGTAGTAAAATTGACTGCCACCGTAGAGCAAGTGAAACGAGAAACCGTAGAGGAAATATTTGGATCACCAGCTGGTTTCATAACATGCCAGAGCCCATCTCTTCTAGGCTTTTATTAAAACGCGTTCCCACGTTGGAGGAAAGAACGCTAAGCTCTCCGCCCCTTACAGCGTGTTGTGATGTTAATGATGTAAACACTGATCTGCCTGAAATCCGAAGATTACAAAAATTAACTGGATAGTTCTGAAAACAACAACATAAGCAACAACAAATAGTGGTTTGTCTATCTATACAAATATATTTATATTTCTTACCTTCCTTACTCTTTTTTTAATAATTGATTCCACAGCAAACACTTGTTCACCAATAGCTGATAGTTCCATGGGATTAGTTGCGCTTTTAATACGCTCCTCCGAAATAACTAAAAAGCTTTCTTGACGTATTTTATGTCTCCTTTTGGTCGTTAAAGTACCGATAAATCCGAGAAAACAATGATATTCTCCACCTCTCCCTCCTTCTTCTTCGCAATCTTGTCTTGGTTCAGTTTCAAAATCTTTTTTTCAACGCTCCATTTCCTCGTACTAGATCTTTCTGCGAGTACAGTGACTTTTAAAATCTGCGACACATCTGCATCGCTCAGCGCGCCCCCGTGCGTCACCGAGCGCACAGACTCGCGCTCTCATAGCTGTCGACGACATACACCAGTAGGTCAATCCAAGTTCAGTTCCGTTATCAGCGTCAAACGGTTTCTTTGCCTATGCGCCGTGGTGTACCGCCCATAAGAAGAGATCACAACAAACCCTTGTACATACAAAGACATTTTACTGATGTCACAACACATCTTGGATTACACATAAAGTGCCATTAGAAGCATTTGCATGGGAAACAATGGCATGAGCAAATTGTGACTATATACCTGCCCTAAAAAAGGACAAGGGGGATTGAGATTGTCATGGCAAAATCAAAACACTTCTACAGTTTTATAAGCACCCTGTTTATGTAAATGTGGAATGTTCCTTTATTACATCAGAGTTCATCATTAATGTACTTATAGGTTTAGCATGACAAGATTACTAGAGTGGAAGTAGCCTTGCTTCTGTATCCAGCTGTAATCTGAATCAAGTGTGAAAGTCCTTAAGATAACCTGAGGCATTCATTTAGATTTCCCTTTAGAGTATCATGACTCATGCTTCCTCAGTAAACAGTATACTCAGCTTTGAGCAATCTAAATGACAGATGTATTGTTAATTTTGCTTCATCCAACTCAAAATAAATGATATGAGTTCTTTCTTCAACTTATTTTAAGAACCAGTTCTTTGAGTTCCCTTTTGATTCCAACCATTACCCTTTTTTTCATATCTTCTTTTCACAATAAAAATAGCATCATACTCGAAACATTTAGGGTCACTTCAAAATACAGTACAGACTGTTTGGCAGTTGGACACAAGGATACATCTTTAACTCCCTACGTTGAACAATCATAAGGCTTCAATCCAAAGTTCTCATTTGTAGCTTAACTGTTTAGAAGAACTGTAACCACTGTGAAGAACTGTAACCACTTTGAAACATACATGTAAGTAATGAATGTGACGATTTTACCATGACTTGCAAAATGTGAAACATCCATGATACATCCAGTTGTTACTGTACCTTGCTGTACTGCTTTAGATTCAGCACTCAGCACCTCCTACATCAATAAACAACAAACAGGCCACACTTAGATGGCGAGGATTCCTGTTCCTTTTATGCATCTTTCACCAGGACCCTCTTCGGCCTCACAAACACCTCCTGCTGTGTGTTGTAAGGTAAGAGGTGAGGGGAAGGTGTGTGTCAGAGAAGTATGCAATCACACAGACATCAGGAACGTCAGCTGGAAAGGGAAGTGACGGTGGACTGGTGATGTACATAAACAAATGGATCACCGATTATTCATGTCTCACTTTAAAATAAAAGAGATAGTTAACATATAAAAATGCATCAGAATCCCAAATGCCTAAACAAGACTTTCATAGAACAAAGTAGTGTATTTTTGTGAAATCCCTGTGTGCATGTCTTTGCCATTATTGTCCAAGTCCAGCATTTTAGGTGTGTGTTAAGTGTGTGTGTGTGTGTGTGTGTGCGCGCCTGTGTGTGAGTGTGTGTAAACAAAGTCTGGCCACTGTGCTTTCAAGACTGGTTGAGTGCAACTCCTTTTGCTCTTATACTGTTCCCTGATTGAACCTTACATTCCCTCCTGAGCATGAGCTGAAGAATGGGAGAAAGCAATCAGACAGACTCAGATGTTATCAGACCTCCACGTCTGATGGGCCTCCACCTCCTCGGACACGACCAACAAGAGTTCACAGTTTTTCCCTCGAAGCTGGTGACGCAAGAACTTCCTGTGACGACATCAAAATGCAAGATTACACACAAGAGCATATAAAACCTCCAAACTGAATTATACAGAGCTGAAATGAGCTCAAACCTGCTTGAACAAACACCTGCAATATCATTACTTTCAAAGTACCTGAGTTCATCAGCTGTTCCAATGGCGTGGGGACAGCGCAGTTTAGAGTCCAGGTTATAGTAAACTCCTCCCACCTCCCTCACTCCAATCCAGTGCTGTCGTTTGAGTGGAAGTCGCAGTGGTCCCCAGCGCAGGTTGGATGGCACGTTCAAAATGAAGCCCGTCACATTTGGCAGTGCAATACTGCAAACATCCCTGTGGCAATGAATGACAACCAAAAAATTTAAATAAAATCCAAACTCCACATATAAAGCAGCACACAGAACATCTAATTCACTAAAAGTTCAAACATAGCTCTGACAAAAGTAACAACCTTCTTTTGTCCCACCAGACAGCTTCAAATCCACGGGTTTGCAGGGCAGCCATGATAACGTTCACGTCGTAGTTACCGTTACCGAGCATGTTCTTCTTGTGGGGGGTTACCAAAGTGCTAGGGGAGAGCCTGTGGAGAACGACACACCGAAGGGTAAAGAGAAAAAGAAACGACATCGTTACAAACTTATGCACATCAGAAACCTTCCTGGATTTAAGTGGCATAAAACATCCAACAAACCAGGATGTACACTGTTAATAGTCTGTTGATATTCTGTTAATAGTGTGTGAACCATGCATATTAATTACACAATATGCAGAAACATTTTAAGGTGGTCTACTTGACTGTTATAATGATTGACTTTATAGATGTTCGGCAAAGAGAAACAAAGTCTACAGAATAAAATCAAATAACCTGACTGGGTTGTAAAAGAGACTAGACACACTGAAGAACACAGTTAACTCTTCTTCAAGGCTTTTGATATCATATGCAAACTAATTCCATTAAGTACATTGCATTTACACTGCTACAAAAGCACGCATGGGTATGCACCAGAAATATATTTTCATAAAATAAAATTTAAAAATGTTATTTAAATTAAAAAAATTGTTATTTAAAGTTTTTCTTGTTGCAGTTTCATAAAACACAAAAACACTTAATTTACTTTTACATTTGTGAAGCAAAGAAAACCTACATAACTAGAAACACCATTTTGCAAACCCTGTGTAACATGTTGTTAAAGGGAGGAAGATTGCAACACACAGGCGGAGACTGTAACAAAGAAACATCACAATAGAAACGCCATGTGGCAGATTTCAATCAGCTTCAATACAGTTTTAGTTAAACTGGTTTGTATTGTGAGCTACATTAAAATGACTATAGCATATCCCTTTATGAAAATGTCTGAAGCACCATTTCGTTTACTACACACGGAACAAACGGGTAAATAAATACACCCTAAATTTCAAGGAAGTGTCTTTCTGTGTCATCATCCAGAGGTTGTGGGTCTCTGGGAAAATCACGGTAGTAAGATGATGACCTAGATTATGCGCACCAGCAAGCTCACGTTCACCAACCTCTGGTAGATGTCTTGAAGTGCATCTCTGCTGAAGGCAGCACCATCCTGGAAGACATTATTTAGTGCATGCAGGGCACACAACTCTCTCCGCTGTTTCTCGTGGTAGATGACAGTAGGTTGTGGTGGAGCAGGAAGAGTTCTGACTTCATGCCTTTCATCAAACCCAGGGCCACATCCGCTGGAGTCACCCTCCCCCTTCTGCTTGCCCACCTTCCAGGGCATACAGCCCAGCTCCTGAAACCCACCCACCCCCCTCCCCTTACCAGAACATGGCGCACTCCCCATCCCTGTGGCTACTGCGCCACCACCGTCATCTCCACAGCAACCACCCAGTTGCTTGGGGTTGTGTGGCAAGGGGAGGGAAGGCAGTTACAGCAGGAAATGGGAAGCCAGTTCAGTGCACCTACTGAGAGCGTATCAGTGAAAATGAAAATATCAGCAGATGGCGAAACTGTGGAATCTTATGGAAGTCACTACTGATATCCACTTTCTACATTCTCCATGTGGATCTACCATGTGGAACTCCCCAAGATCAGCACAATGCAGTTCTTTCCATTTTGGCTGGGATCAGAGAGAGCAAGACATCCAGCATAACACACGCAGGTAAGTGGATGAGAACTCTGAACTCCTGACAGGGTAACACTTCGGTGGGAGAGACGCTGGGAGCTGAAGTGACGCAGAATCTCCTTCCGAAGGAACGTAAAAAGAAGGAAGAAAAGATTAAGAACAAGTAAGGTTTTATTATTTATTGTTATTACATTTATTAAGATTTTCTTACTATAGAAATAAAGTAGACAGGTGATATTTTCTGCTTTACTGAAGACCACTGCTCATGTAAGAAAATGAATGTACAAGTGAGCAGGATTTCTGTATTAAGCTGTCAGTATTTGTATGCAATATGACTGTTTTGGGTACAGTGACCTAAAACTTCCTGCTGACTGAAGACCCACTTGGTGTTGTGTGTGCTACATAAAACGGCAAGGGAAAAACCCCATTTTAAACACTTTACATCGTTTAACAACTAGTTATATCCACACACGAAGAATAACTGTTAAGCGGCAAGCTGCATTTAGTCTTGTCATATACATTATTCTAAACCATGTCTCAAATCATTTTGTCATACTCTCGCTACGTGCTATCCGTTTGATATTTATTGACCTGAATAAAGCAGCAAACAGACAACACGGAATTAATCCTTTGTCCCACGTACCTCTGCCTTTACACAATTTTGTGGACTTTGAGCTGTTCCTCTACTGCCGAACTGATGTTTTAAGCTCTTTTCCTGAGCTTGTTTATTCCTTTGTTTCTCACTTTTCCTTTTAGCTCCGTATTTCAACATGAGCATGCGCAAGACGTCATTCGCTTTCTGCTGGCTGGTCGAACCTGCGTCACGAGTAACTTGCGTATTGCAGTGCCGCCCTCGCGACGGAAAGTCTTACCTCTCCCCTGCTCTCCCAAAATGACATACACTTGGATAATGTTATCTGTACTCTTCATAGGAGTTCGCAGTTAGCTGCTGTGATCTGCAACTAACTTTCAAAAGCAAACGTCAGTGCATTCTAGCGTGCTCTGTCCGTCAGTGCGTTAAAGAAATCGGTAATATTTATAGCAATAGGGTTAAGGTTAGGGTTGAAAGGTTATGCATTTAGCCCTTGCAAAATCTTCAGTCTGTGCCCAATAACCGTAGTCTATAGCGTACATCTGATTATTCTAGTGTTATTATTCCTTTATAAGTGGTTTCAGACCCGATACTATTCATGTTCTATATATATCATACTTGTATTCAGTTGAGTGAAATGTTAGTTGTACTTGATGTAGTTGCGCATAGCTCTCCACCTTCTAATAGCAGTTTAGTAAGAACTAATGGGATCAGATTCACGCAAACAAGTGGGTACTGGCACGAGGATGTTGTACGGCGTTTGGGCAAGTTTCTTAAATGAGCCTATCAACGTTTGTCTTTTTTCACATAATTAGTTTCCTGAGATACAAAGTAATTCAGATTGTTTTAATACAAATCCACCACGCCAGTGACACCTAGCAAGTCAGAACTGTCAGAACTTAGAACCTAAGATCTGAATATTTTAAAGCCTCTGAAAACTACCTTACAAAATTCTATTACATGAAATGGCTAAATACATTACTGCTTCAGGCCTATTAAGCAGTTTTAAGTTCTGTGATTTAGGTTTTGATCTACAACACATTGATGTTAAACCACTACAAAGAGACATGTAGAGTGTTAAGTAAAAATTAATGACAGTATTTTACCTCTAATTTACCATTATCTATAGACTAAGAAGTCATTCAAATGGAAAAGGTTTCTATACTTGTACACTCCCACTTATGCCTTTAGCTTTAAAATAGGTTAATTATTAACTAGAAGTTTATCAAGTCAATGAATGGGTGAGAGAAATACAGTGTGGGTATGAACAGACCCGATTAAGGGAAGCTTTAAGGTTGTCTTTTCTGCTGGACAGGACAACTATTAATTTGCAAGTGACAAACACTTGTCTTAAGCACCAGACCAAGGTAAAGCTTCCTGGCACAGCCACCAGAACACACTGAGGACACGGGGAGGCGCGCTCCTGCCCCCGCTCCCGCCACCCTGGACTCCATCTTTCTTTAACCATGGGGATGCTGCTTACCTTTGCTATACTGTTACATAACAACAACTCATTTCATGAGGTTACAGACAAAGGGAATTTCCTTACTGGAAAAAGAACACAATATTGTGTAGTTATACAGCATGGCGCAAGCGCGCGCGCACACACACACAAAAAACTCCAACACATAACTTTCCATTATCGGAACAGATCACAAATTCTTAATGAATTTCAATTTTATTTAAGTTCTTATTAGGCCTAAATTAATAACTAACATTACAAATTGTGTAAAAGAATAAAACCCTTACTTTACATTCATGCATTTTTTTTATTTTTTTAATGCTCAATTATTACTGTTTTAATCCTTAACAATACTGTACCTAAAGAAGAGAATTATCATCAAATACTGATACTTTCTAGAAGGATGCAAAAGTCTGAATTATTGTGGTAGTATTATTAATTGAGTATTATATAGTTCTATAGTGTGAAGATTAAGGTGTACTAAGAAAGTGTACTCTATGGGATTAGAAATCCCACACCAAAATCACTGTAATGCACAAAAAGCTCCCAAAAATGCACAAAAAATGTACATTAAAGATGTTACTGGAAAAGGCTAAATCTACATCTCCTACAGCATCAGATTATTTACAAAGCTGTGCAGTCAAGGCATCTATAAGTTCCTGCTTCTTCATTCCTGTGGTCTGCACTCCGAACTGCTTGCAGAAGTCTTTGAGCACAGGCACCGTGAGCTTCCCCAGGGTGCCCTGGGCCGCTTGGGCTCTCAGCTCTCCCTCCGATATCTCCACTTTTGGCTTCTTGTCAACACCTCCACCAGCTTCAGCTACAGACAAAAGGCCAGAACGGTTTCAGCAGCGCAGGCACTGACCCACAGAGCCCTGAGGCTGTTTTACACCCTGTCTGGTAGCCTCACCTGGTTTGCGTTTAGCTGCAGTCTTGCCTTCGGGGTTGTAGTCAGATGGATAAACCAAGTCTTTGAATTCCTGAACAAGAGGACCAAGGCGATTGTCCATCATTTTTACCTTTGGCACTGGTAGGGAGCAAAAGATGAATATGGACAAATATATAAAGACAAACACACACACACACACACACACACAAACATCTATACGATTCCTTTAGCAGAGGGAAATTTTAATTCACACATATACATGCTAAGTCAAACGTACTTGTGAAGTCCTCGATGGGTTCAGGTGCAAGCATATCTAAGGCCAAGGCCTCCAGATTCCTGTAGTGCTGCTGCAAAACTGGATTTTCAAATGCATCACTCCTGAAAATATATTCAAAAGTGAAGAAAAAAACCAAAAAAAAAACAATAGCTCCATCAGACGAAAAGGTACTAGGACGTTTCACTCATTCAACTGTTAACAACCTGTTTTTAAAGATCTGCATCTTTTTTAATGGCTGTTTAGATTCACAAGTGCTATTCTGTTCATCTTAAAACATTCAAAAGCACAAAACCTGTATTTGAAGCGCAGTTTGTGCACAATTTCTTTCATCTTGTGAACCTGCTCTTCAGAAGCTGTGTAACACTTGTGCACATCCAGGGTCCGTATATCATCCGCATAGGGTAAATACATGGCATGGAAACCTGAACATACGGTAACGAAAACACGTTCATAAAATGTTCATTATAATGTAGAAAAGAAATATATATAAATAAAATCTAAATATAATTTTGTGGATTTAAACACACACAATATTACCTGGTGGTGTCACCTGGACTTGACTACTGTCCAGAACCTCTCTCTGCGGTATCAAGGCCACAAAACGAGGTGGAGTGTTCATTCGTGGAGTGTATCTGCAGAGTGCAAACACGTTTTTCTCACTACACTTCTGCAATAGAGCAGTGAACACACACGAACTCCCTGGGAAAGTATAATGGCACAGAGGTGAGAAACTCATAAGTGGCATTTCAAAACTTCTCAGAACAGTAAATAAAAAGACTTGCCTGTGACTTGCTCCTCTTCAGGATAAACGAAGAGTGCAGGCCGCAGGTGGTGATGCAGTTTCAAGCAATCCATTGGCTTAAACCCGATTAGCTCCAGCCCAGGATCATTAAACTTTTTGATCTCATCCACCTCACCCTTCTCCATCACAATCTGCTTGTTTCCATAAACCTTCAGGACACAGAGAAAGAAACAAAGAATTGTATTATAAGATCATACCAAGTCAATACTACTATTAATACGTTTCCGTAGTTACCTGGGCTCTTTTCGTATCGCTGGGCAGAAGCAGGCTTCCATTTTGGGTGTGAAAGAGGCGGGTCTTGGTACGCACAGGTTCATTGGTTTCTGCGTACAGCCTGACAGCTGCAGGTTTAGTGGCTGTTTTAGCCAATAAGTACAGACCCACAGCAATGTTCATCCCATTGCCCAGGGAAAAAGTCAATCTTAAAACAAAGAAGTGCAAAACCAGATTATCATTCTTTTATTTTTTGTGAAAATTAACAAGTGAGTGAACAAAAAGACCAATATATGGTAGCTGGGTTCTCTTGATAAAGAAAGAAGAGGCACCACAAAAGCACTACAAAAGAAATACATATACAGATTGAAGAGAACATTTAAACTATTTATATAGTATTCAGTGAAGTTTCGTATTTACTTATTGCAAGACACATATGCAGCCTTCACCTGCTCTGAGCCCTCTTCTTCATCTCTTTGGCCCTCACCCTCTTCTGCAGGTCCTCAAGTTTACCACAAGGCTCAAGATGCAGCCCAAGCTCATTCTCGTCCTCTGGGGGACTTACGATGTCACAGAAGAAAAGGGAAACATCAAACCCTCCTGGTTTTGTAAGATGCATTAAATCTATAACCACCCCTGTGGGGAAAAATATATGCATAAAGTATTATGTTATATATAATCATAAGAGCAAATTCAACAATAGATTTATTTCCTATCGTTAGTCTCAGTCCGTTTATCCCACCTGTCTCTTTGAGGTCAGAAGCCTTAGTTCGAGCCTGCCGGTTCCGTGTGCCATCTCCTCTGTGAGGGTCGTCTCTACAGGTGAAAATCATGAGGCGTTTATGAGAGAGACGCAGCTTTACGTCACTGTACAAGTTGGAGCAGCACCACAGAGCGTCTCCGAGGGAGGTCTCCCCACTCCCCATCGTCTCTGCTGCCAGTTGAGCTCCCTTCTCACCCCGCAGGCTTTCAATATCCTGTACTCGCCGTGCACCTTTGGTCAAGAGAATCACGTGATTAGAAATCATCCATGTGTATGATGCACAACATCTGAGGTGTATGAAAAGACTCTCACCAGGAGAATCCAGATCATGGTAGACGTAGACATGTTTGAAAGAGTTTCTGGGATTTTTGCTCTGCTCGGTGCCATAAAACAACAATGCAACCAGGTCTTTGTCACTGCTTATGATTTTACTGGTGTAAACACTGCGCACACACTAGAAGAACAACACAAACACACACATACGTTTGCCATTAAAAAAAGTTTCAGAATTGGAATAGAAACAGGACCGTTTAGTTTAGAAGAGGCTTATTTGAAAATACCTGCATAGTCATGTCAAAGTTAGAGGGCTCCCCATCTTCACCCTTAACGAACATTTCTTTAGATGCATCCACTAAGAACACCAAGCTGTCACGCCCACTGCTCTTATAATCCCCTATTAAATTTTTAATTAACGCATTACATGTTAGAAACAAGTAATTATGGAATAGAGCAAAATTTTAACCGTCTTCAAGTGCTAGCGAGTTAGATGAGTAATTACACACGAGGGCTGCGAACCTGCGGATTCTTCTCCTTCGTCTTGTTCATCCTCATCCTCTTCCTTCTGGTAGTAAGCGTTCCACTCTGCCATTGCACTCAATTACCTCCTCACCCCTCTGCCCACAGGCAAAAGATTATAGGAGTTTCTGACTGTTCACGTTGTATTAACAACAAAGCGCGATCAGGATTACAACTAAAACAAGTTAGCCAGGTTAGCAAACAACCGCAAAAACCCGCTCACTACCGGGACCACTGTTCAACAACTTGAATGACAACGAACGTATCCAATCAACGTGAAGTAACGAAACATTTACACCAATAAGAAGATTCTGATTCACCAATAAGAATGCACGAATATGTAACATCGTCTACATTCATAGGCGGCTGAAAACTATCCAGGAAAAAAAAAATATATATATATATATATATATACAGATATAAGTACATAGTTAACGTACAGATTTCCTACTGATATACAGCAGATGGCTAGAATAACATTTTCCTCTAAAGTAGTATAGACGTCCTTGATTTAGAAAGACCATATGAAATGTATTTTTCACTTAGTTGTGTGTTATACTGCCCTCTACTGGTGTGGAGTGTTACCGCTGCACTCCACCGGGTTCCTCATTTTAAGTCTGATCTGTTGAAGTTTTGGCCCAGGCTTTAATCTCTTGTTATGGTGACGCAGCAGTATCACACTGTGTAGATGTCAGTGCGCGTATCATTTAATCCAGCAGACGAATATAAAGTTAGTGGCTATTTATACGTTTAATTTAGCCATACTGAGCGGACTAGCTAGTGGTGATCCTTAACAAAACCCTTTTGACCCGGAGCAAACTTCTGTTGTAAAGTTTTTTTTTAGCTATAGTTTGCTTGTTAGCTAGCTAGCTTAGCTAGCGATCGTTTGACAGTAACATTTGCATGTAAGTTATCTAGCTAGATCTCTATCTAACCTAACTAATTTAGTGTATAAATAAAGTTAGTGATGGGTGAGCAGACGTCAACATACGATGTGAAACTCTATATTTATGACTTGTCAAAAGGACTAGCTCGTCAGCTGAGTCCCTTGATGTTAGGTGAGTAACTTACCTTCTCAGTGATATTAGCCAAACGACAGCTGTCTAGCTCGCTATCTTAGATAACTCAAAAGATAAAATGAACACTTATTAGGAAAAACTAACTTACTATCTGTCTAGTACTACAGTTAGCAAGCTATGCAGTGATTTTTTTAGTATCTGATTAACTGTTAAATGTCCCCTTGCTTGAGAAGAATGTATTATAACTGTCAAATCTATCAATAATTTGTACTGACAGGAAAACAGCTCGAAGGAATATGGTAAGCATTTAAACATTTTTTTCACACTTTAATAACCATTCGTTACAGTCGGCACAGAAAAATATTGATCCGATTTAAGAAATACAGTAATTTGTGTAAATATCACCACAGTGAAAATCTCGCTTTAAACCTAGGCACACCGCAATAGTGATTCGTGGAGAGGAATTCTTCTTTGGAGGACAGGGTATATCAAGCTGCTCACCAGTAAGACGATGCAAACTCCTCAATGTCATGTAAAAATGTAAAATAATCTGGTGGTATAGGTAAAAGAAAGTGTCAGTAATACATGAGTTCAATTAATTAGCTGAGTCACTGCACCGTTTTGTGTTTTTTTTCAATGATTCAGGGTGGCACGTTATTGGGAGAACCTCATTTCGTAGTGGATCTAGGAAACACTGAAGTAAACGAGGACATATTTACAGAATACCTTGCATCTCTGGGCGAATCCACATACAGGTTGATTTAATCTGTGCAAATGTATGCAGAAACAGATTTTACTGTAGATCACATGATTTGTGAAATATGTGTGAAAGCAGTGTTGCTTTTTCCATCTCTTAATACAGAGCTGATAAGTACCATCTTTTTGACCACAACTGTAACTCCTTCAGTAATGAAGTGGCCCAGTTTTTAACAGGAAGAAAAATCCCATCCTACATTACAGACCTGCCGTCTGATGTGCTCTCCACGTAAGTCTTTCGCTTTGGTTTTGGCTTCTTCTACAAGATATATGCAGTGGTGCTGTAGGCATATTGTATACATGTCTATATATATATTGTATATTTATAAATTTATCTGTGTATATGTATGCGTTTGTGTACCATTTCACACACAAAAGATATATGTCAACATGTTTTAAAAAATGTGTGCTTTTCATAGGCCTTTTGGGCAAGCTCTGCGTCCTCTTATTGAGTCTGTTGCCATCACCCCACCTGGACACAGCATGAATGGACACTATGGACGTCGGTAGACAGCACTGCATAGCAAAGTGACTCTATATCACTTTGACAACTGTGACACTGTCATGTCAGTGTGACACTGGACCCCATGCAAGAGCATTTAGTGTTCTTTAGTAAACTCGTGTGAGTTTGAAATTGACATCAATTACAAGAATGAGCAGTTCATGCAGTCATTAGAACAGCATATTTAACCAGCCAAGATGACCTTATATGGCTAACGCTCCTCTCCTATGTGTCTGTGGTAAACATGCTGTTTGAGGATTAAGAAGAGAAATTTTCCTGTATTCAGAAGTTGGTAAATAATCTTCAAAAGCCAAGAAATGGGAAACAAAGTTCAGGCTGTCACAAGATTCGGTTTCATATGAAATTAGTTAAAACTTAAAAAAAAAAAAAACCAAACATTTAAGATAATGAAATAAATATCTGTATGTAAGGTCTGAAACACTTAAAACGTTTGTACCTAAGACATAGTTCTGCTCAAGAAAATTTGTGACAGGTGCTTCTCTAAAATTGCTCATACGAACAATTTAAACAAATATCTTTGTAACAGTGTTTTTTGCATGAGATCCAGTGCGTCTATACAAATATATGCTTACACATTTTATTGAAGCTTTTTTCACCAACAGTTTAGTCTTCCTGGAACATATTTTCAGCGTGTTTTCTAAAAAAAATAAATAAATACCATTCAGTTTTTTCTGGTGATTGCGGAAGAACACTCCCTCCCTTGTACTCTCTCATCTCATCATGCACAGTTATTCTATTGGCTACCATGTCATCATGTGTTATTCCATTTTAAGTTAGTACTATGTTCAAATATGCAAATATAGATCTAATATCTCAAAGTATTTCCTTAATGTCTTAATGTACCTTTTACCTTTAAAGAATGTGGTACCTCCATTAAGCTACTAAATGATACTGATACCAAATATTAATATAATATGTAACTGGAAATGGGAATTAATATTACTCAGGATTTTTTGCCCATTGCTGTAAGTGCACTTTTCTCCCATCTGTATCCTCAATGACTCTGTGCATCTGTCTTCATGACTAGTTCATGCCTATGCTAACGGAGGCTTTACTCCTTCATGACTAGTTCATGCCTATGCTAACGGAGGTTTTACTCCTTCATGACTAGTTCATGCCTATGCTAACGGAGGCTTTACTCCTTCATGACTAGTTCATGCCTATGCTAACGGAGGCTTTACTCCTTCATGACTAGTTCATGCCTATGCTAA
>JAOXYF010000012.1:3576239-3586547 GCA_028565775.1 Sternarchorhynchus goeldii
ATACAGTGTGTGTGATTCAAGAAAAACCTAATGTCTAGAAAAGGGGAGATAAAATATTCAGGAGCATCTGTCCACAGGCTAGAAATGCATTGTGATGAGAGAGCACACTATTGTTGTATAGAAAAGCCCAAAGGCACCTATCTTTGAGAATTGCCTTTTCAGGCACACATCAGAGCTCTCGTCTTCAGATGTTTGTATGTACACAAATACATGCACTGACTAAACACACACACACGCACTTTCACTTAGACCTGTCTGTTTACTTCCATTGTCCTCTGTAGAGGACAATCCCTTAGTGGTCCTTTGTCTTCTGTTATTTCCTGTCACTCCCCTGGTTTTGGTTTATATGGTGCGTGAAATACTGCCCCTCTTCCTCTCCCCTGTACACGGACAGAGAGGATTGCTCTCCCACCCCTCACGTGTGAGCAGGTTCCTGTAGTGCTGCTCCACTGGAGACAGGGAAGGAGAAGGTAGAACAAAACACATAAAGGAATACAGAAGGGTAATTTAAGTAAATTAATATGAAATGACTAGCTGGAAATATTATTTGTATTATTTGTATAATTAGCTGGAAATATTGTTTGCATGTAGGTAGATGACCACCAAAGCATCTAGATGCTGCACAGGAACATTACAGGAACATTACAGACAGGGCATGTTCTGTTTTCACAGAGAAGAAAGGGAGTGTGTTAGTTATAATATGAACAGGATACGAAGAAGAATTTTGAAGAAAAAGAAAAATGTTCAACCAACAGAGATAAGCTTCGAAGAAAAAAAAAAAAAACAATGAAAAAAACAACACCTTTAGTTTACGCCTCTAGTGGCATTCTGGACTTAAGCAAAGAACAGCTTAAACACAAGCTGCTTCTTTTGGTCTCCTTCACATCTCTGAGCTGCTGAACACGTCTGAGAGCAGAGGAAGACCAGCGAGATGATGGACAGTGGGTGGGGGACTCCTGGCAGCCATAACAAAGTTTGGACAGGTTTGGATTTTGCAAATACAGGAAGAGGATTTGAGAGCCGACTTAATCGAGCATTTGCAGGCACACGTTTATAATGGGGCCCAAATGTGTTTATCTCCATCCCTGATGTTCAGGAAGGCTTTGCAGTAGCAGGCAGGGATGGAGGAAAGGTTGGCGCTGGTGTAGTATGGGACAGCTTCATCAGGTAACCTGAAATGGCTCCTGAAAAGTCATTGTCTCTCCCCTTGCCGTTGACTTCCTCTAGCAAACTGCTCCCATGTTCATTTAATTGTATCATAAAAATGCACAATATGTTATGCAGGCATAAAAAAGGATTTTTGGTTTAATTCAGACAAATGTAAAAAATTTGCAGGCATAAATATGGCATTTTTGGCTTTAAAAAATGTCTTTCAGATATAATACACACCCCTCCCCTTTACTATGCAAGGAGTGAGGAGTATATTCTCCCTCTCCCTCCCATCCTCTCTCTCTCTCTCTCTCGTGTGCTGAGAGTTGAGGGGAGTGTTCAGACAGAGAGGCGAGATTTCATTTGAGTTCTGAACTGTTGCATTTCACAGGTCTCTAAAGTCTACACTCTGTGTGGAGTAAACGGGATTCAACACTGCATGCCAACCTGCTGTGAATTCCAGAGGACGACTTAATTCACGGGGAAAAGAGAAACAGCTCGTCAGAACAGGGGTCCTGATTATTTGTTTGTAAAAACCCTACTGGAAAGTGCAGTTGACCAGTCTGTATAATGCAATGGGAGGAACTCTAGACTGAAATGCAGGAGCAAGAGAAAGCATCAGATCTTCCAAAACCAAACCTTCATTCAAAGTACTAAGGTATTTTTCATGAGCTGATATTAATATTTTTTTTTCAACTTGTACAAAAGCAACTTTTACATGATTTTTTACATGATAAAGCTGTTTAACTTTGATTACTCTCCACTAGTAATTTACAGGTTATTTTAAAGTCTTAAAAAATGAATTACAGTATGCAATTCTTGGATGTTTTAGGCTAAAAGATGCTATCAAGAAATTACCAATTTGACATTGAAATTTCTTTCCCAATGCTGGAGTGATAGTTTACCAGCACCACTGCTGGAGTGTTAGTTTACCAACACCACTGCTGGAGTGTTAGTTTGCTCAGTGTTGGGACACCATGGTGGGCCACTCATTTATACTGCATATAGTTCTTACTGCTCTACTTGGACGAGTTTCTCAGGCCTGGGATGAAACTACTACAGAGATGGACTTGCAGTTGGCCAATCAGACGATGGATCCCACAATTACCTCTGTGATGTCGGAGAGAACCCTCATATCACCTGTACCAGAAGTGGAGGTGGAAACAGTCTCCCACATAGGTACCCGTTGCCAGGGTTACTATGATGTGATGGGCCAGTGGGACCCACCATTTAACTGCAATGCAGGCATGTTCCTGTACTGTTGTGGCACCTGCTTCTACCGATTTTGCTGCCAGTTCCATCAGCAGCGGCTGGACCAGACCTCATGCTCCAACTACGACACCCCCATATGGGCCAACACAGGCAAGCCTGTGGCTCCCATCACGGAGGTCCAGCCAGAGCAGGAGCACGATCGCACCCATCTGATTGTCTACATAATCTGTGGCGTGGTGGCCATCATGGTCCTGATTGGCATCTTCACCAAACTGGGCCTGGAAAGGAGGCGAGGTGGACAAAGCGACCTCGGAAACTCAAGGTACATTTATGATGAAGTTCCAAAGCGAAGCTCTGTAAGTGTGCTGGTGGTTCACTGCTTTGCTAAAGAGGATGAAACACCAGCACATTTGCATTAGAAGGTATGCAAGCATGACTTAAAACCTTAGTGGTTCTACAGTGGCTCTAAGAGGTCACTTCTGCGGTGTTACATTCAGTGTAGTGTGTATGAAAAGGCAAAGGTTAATGATCACGTTTATATACTTCAATACCATCCACTCTCCTTATTTTTAATAAGTTTGCTGTAAAAAGAGAAAAGAAAAAACTAATTTGTAAAATCTACAGCAATTAAATCTATTTCATTAGTTACTAAGAACATCTGTGTAAAAGACACTTTAATGTTTATTAAATCATACAATTGATTATACAAAGGCCTCTTTTTCTTTAATTTATGCCATTGTTTTTCTGGTCATTATTTATTTTGGGCTTCACAGACTTCCAGCAGACTATTGGTCTTTGTAGTTCCATTCTCTGAGCCCCACCTCCATTTACACCAAAACCTTTTTGTCCTCATTATTTTGAAGTTTTGAGAACACACTGAAAATCAGATAACCTGTCAGTAGCGATAAAAATGGAAAAAGACATTTAATTTTTCTCTTGCTCTCCTTTAGGACCTTAGTGCATGTTCTAATACTATAAACATCTCTTAAAATGTGAGCACATTTTTGAGGGGAAAGAAATCGCCCTGAAGATTTGTCCTTTTCTGAGGTTAACACTTCTCTAAAAAAAGCTTGTCCCACATGCTTTACACTGCTGCCAAGATTAACTCTTCTCACAAGATTAGAAGTTCTCTCAAGATTAACACGCTGCACAAAGATTAAACAAACTACTTTCAGGATTAGCTTTTCCTCATGGAGCTTCCTCCGCACATTTTCCGCACTCTCTGAGATGCTTTTGTCAGATCCCCTCGTTGCCTCTCGCTGTGTCTCGCTGTGTCTCTCTGCCTCTTGCTGTGTCTCACTGTGTCTCACTGCCTCTTGCTGCCTCTCGATGTGTCTCGCTGTGTCTCGCTGCATCTCGTAGTGCTTCTAAAGATGCATGAAAGGCCAAAGGTGCAGAATAAATTTTTTTTACCCACTACTTACCTTTGTGACATAACTATTTAAGTTCCAAACTGTCTTAAAAAACCTATAACAGACGATGTGGTAAAGACAAATCAGGACACCCCACAGAATGTATATTTTCTATTCATATCCAGCCATATGAAACTGTCATCATCATCTGGTTCTGAGGTTTGGGATTTGGGGAGGTCATTTTAGCTTCATCTTAGGAGGGACAGAACAGCATGTCATACACCTAGAAACACCAAGGTGTGTGCCCACCTACAGAGGCACAATCCAGTCTGACTCAAGTACTCCAGTGATGACATTTAAGGGTGAGCGTGCACGGTTTAGATCACTCATTAATGTGAATACTGTAACCAAGGGCATAACTGTGACACACAATGAGTCCCATGAAGCCACAGAATGGAGAGAATTAGCATGTCGGAGAGTCTGCCACTCTCTTCTGTTATATCTCTGTGTGAGGAGTCCTGAGGGGATGAGTCTTTGAAATCCCAATACATAAAAGGGATGTTATGTGGCTGTAGAAGAACTTTGGCCCTTTGGAAGGTTTATCCAGCCTATAAACAGATCAACGAATCTCAGAAGACTGAGGTGAAGGACAGCATTAACATACTCTCCTTTAGCTCATGCTTTTGAGCTTCTCCTCTTTCATCATTCCATCGTTTCTTTTTTGCCTCTCTCTCTCTTTTATTCCATCTATCTCTGTCTCTCTGTCTTGTTCTGTCTGTCTCTCTCTCTCTCTCTTGCTCTCTCTTTCTTTATTTCTCTCTTTCTCTCTCTCTCTCTCTTTCTCTCTCTCTTTTTAATGAGCGACACCTGAAACATGCTTCCACCCTTTGCTGCCAGATTCCATTGTAACTCCATATTTGTGAAAAAAACAAATCTCAGACAGACATGATGCCTGTAAATCTGACACATGGAAAAAGATGTTTGTCAAGAAAAAGAAAGATGGAGAATCCCTGGTGCTTGTCTGCTAGTGATGGGCACCTCATCCCTGTTCACTCTCCTGTGGTTCAAATCTGTCTCAGTAGATTTTGACATAGATGCAATGTGCCAGGAGTCATGCTTGGGTGTGTGAGTGAGTACTCGCATGTGTCGAGTAGTTTCTGTCTCTCTGATTTGGAAGAGCCTCTCCTGCACAGCTGAGTCATGGTGGGTGAGCACTGACATTTTCACGCTTCTGGTCCCCGCCTGACATCACCCTCCCTTTCCCCCCAACTCTATTCTGTCCTCCTTGGTCGTCTGGGCAACGTGAGGGTGTGCGCTCTCTGACAAAACTCTGCATATCAATACACAGTTGTTTTGGACCTTCCATAATCTGAATCTCTGTCTCCCATGGCTGGAAGCTGTTGTGGAGGAATCTGAACGAGATGGGGTTGAGTCTGCTCTGATGGCCGTGATGGGGTTGAGTCTGCTCTGATGGCCGTGTTGAACTGAAGCTATGCACGATTATACATTTGGTTCTTCTTCACTCCTTATTGTGTATTTTATAGTGTGCAGTTCCAAGGCAGATTTTCAAGACTGTAGGGTTTTTGAAAGTAAGTATAACAGATCACTGAATAAGAAGCAGGATTTTGGTTCTAATGGGGAGAAATTACTGATTTGAATGGAGTTGACTGGCCTTCAAATTGTTCGTATTATGAGAACTGGCATCAGAATAATAGAATATATAACATCTTTTGATAGTGCCATTATGAATAGGTGAGAGCGAGTGAAATATATTTGTACAGTTTTTTGAGATAGTATTATAGACCCAAGGACTAAGACAAAAAGTCTTAAACTTCACTTTATACTTTTACCATAAAATGTAGAACGGAAAACATAAGAAGTCAAATGCTATCTTTGTATGCTAATGCATCACTTGTTTCATGGTACCTGCATTCATTGGATCCACAATGAGCTAAACACTTTTACAGAAGGAGCTCATTGTAAGGGAACAGCAGATGAGCTGTAGGAACTGGTCACATGTCTGTTTATGGCTTAGTAAAATGTAACATAAACAGGGTTCTGTGCAACTGATTAACTTAATACTTAAAGGGCATGACTGGTCCTTAAGATGGTGATTAGTGTTGTGGTCTCGGGGGGATTATAAATAATCATATAACAGAGTTGGACAACAGGAGCACAACTGATTTTCACCTGAAATTAAGAGACAAGGAGCTGATCTTCCTGCAATGTGACATCACATGGAACACAGACAGTCATTGCTCAGAAGGTTCATTGCCTCCAGACACAGTGTCTCTTTATGTGATGCTATAGTTAGATCAGACTGCTGATGCTATAGTTATATCAGACTCTTGATGCTACAGTTAAATCAGAATGTTGATGCTATAGTTATATCAGACTGTTGATGGTACCTCACAAAGTTAACCTCACCACACAAGGTCACCCTCACCTCACAAGGTCACCCTCACCTCACAAGGTCACCCTCACCTCACAAGGTTAACCTCACCACACAAGGTCACCCTCACCTCACAAGGTTAACCTCACCACACAAGGTCAACCTCACCACACAAGGTCAACCTCACCTCACAAGGTCAACCTCACCACACAAGATTAATCTCACTTCACAAGACTAGAAAGGAAGGAACGAAAAATCTTTGAGTAATTAGAATACTTTGGAAACATTCTTAATATACTTTGAGTAATTAGAATACTTTGGAAACATTCTTAATATACTTTGAGTAATTAGAATACTTATGAACCATTTTAATATATTTTGACGCACTTCTGGGTAGAATGTACTACCCTATTTGCATTTTTAAAATAGTGGTGATCATTTGTATCTATTATTAATGCTGGTCTTAAATCGGGAAAAAGTTTTCTTTGCAGAGTTTTCTGAAATAGAGCTGGTGTAAAACCAGATGTATAACTTTAATATTCATATCAGCAAGTAAAGGAGACCTCTGGCAATCTAAACTTGTGTGTTAGAAAATATCCTCTGCATAGTTAAGGGGAAAAAAGTCCAAAAGAGAGGGTTAGAGGCAAAGAGAGAACAGATAGAAGATACTGAGGAAGTTAGAAAAGGACCATCTTAAGATTTCATGACATACAAATGTAACAATATCTCTGAGGACAATACACATCTTTTTAATCACATCGGCAATCTATTTAGATAGATCTTCACCAAGGATCCATTCAGACAGCTCTTTTTCAGGGATCCCTTCAGACAGCCCTTCTGCAGTGATCCATTTGGACAGCTTTTTTGTAGGCATTAATCTGGACATATTTTTTGCAGGGATCCATTTAAACAGCTCTTCTGCAGGGATCTATTTAGCCAGCTCTTCTGCAGGGATCCGTTTAAACAGCTCTTCTGCAGAGGTATGCCTTTCTGAGGTTCCTTCATCATGTAGATATGAGTGGGCATGGGCAGGGGAGAGAGGCAGGCTGAGTCGCTTGCATTTATGATTTATTGATCAAGGTCAAAGACAAGGGCTGCATCTGCTGGGTACAGAAAATACACATCAACCCATATATCAAACAGAGCGTGGGAGTCTGGCATGGAGCCAAGTGAGTGTATGTCTGTACATAGAGAAAAGTATGTCTTGCTGCCAAAGTGTGACTGGAGTCACTGATTTGTCAGTCAGACTACAGACAGCTGAGAACACTCCAAGTACATCCTCCAAGGTCAATGTTCAACGGTGGACGTCTCACCAGGAGCCTCTGTCTTGTTAGGCGGTTTCCCTCTGAACATTTTTTATTCACCTTATCAGTCAGGTTCCAAGCCCTTCCGATGCTGAAGCAGGTGTGTTGGAGCAGGGAAAGCGTCTTAACTGAGGTCACGTCAACCTGATGGGAAGGCAGATGTTCAGGAAAGCCCAGCAAAGGGAAGCTTCGGTCTGAGCTGTTCTGTGAGATCTGCACCAAACACATGATGTTTTCATGTCATCATGAATGAGCTCTGATGTGCTGAACTGTTCATGACAGGAGCCTTTACAGAGAGTGACTGCATGTCTGGGACAATCCACCAAACCTACACAAAGGCCTTGTCCTACCAAATTACCGTCTTCTCTCCCTCTCTAGTTACCAATCTAACAAATTAACAAATTATCCTATCAAGTTACCATCCTCGCTCCCTCTACATTTACCAGTCTTCCAAATTACCATCCTCTCTCCCTCTCTAATTACCAGCCTTCCAAATGAACAAATTATCCTACGATATTACCATTCTCCCTCCATCTCTCCCCTCCCTGTCTTTTCCAATATGGACTCCGCCCCTCAGGTGATGTCAGTGTTGCCATCGTTATGCTCCCACGCCTCTCGGCTATGTTGCTGTCCTTATTTCGCACTTCGATGGTCTACTGCCACTGGCAGCACACTACCGCTCCACAGTCGTGCTACATCTCATCATGGTATTATGCAGACCGGAGGGCGTGTTGAAGTTTGGCCGCTCGCCAGGGATGGATGCAGAGGCTGTGGGAAACAGCACAGAAACAGGACACAGCAGCGCCTAAGAGAAGAGCATCCTGCTTCTCTGTTCTGGTCTTTAAGGCTATCTCTTGGACTCGGAACTGCTCCAGGTCTACTCAGAGAGGGGGGTCTTGGTCAACACCATAACAAGTGTCAAGCAAGTCAAGTCAAAATTAATTTTTTTATGTATTTTCACAATTTTACAGATGTCTAATTTCCGAACACTAGCTGGTAGGTTATTCCATAACTGTGGGGCTTTGTAAGAGAAACATCTGCCCCCAGCTGTAGTCTTAGGTAGTCTGAGGTAAACACAGATAACCAGCACCTTTTGATCAAAGTAGATGAGATGGTTCATAAGAGATGAGAAGCTCACTCAGATACTGTGGAACAAGACCATTTACTGCTTTATAGGTAAGTAGTAGTATTTTATAATCAATACGAAATTTGACAGGGAGCCAATGCAGTGAGGATAAGATGGGTGTGATATGTTCATATCTTCTAGTTCTAGTAAGGACTCTAACTGCTGCCTTCTGGACTAACTGAAACTTGTTTATGCTCCTACTGGAACATCTAGACAGGAAGGCATTACAATAATCCAACCTAGAGGGAAGAAAGCATGAACTAGTATTTCTGCATCATGTAGTAACAATATCTTTCTTATCTCAGCAATATTCCTGAGGTGAGAGAAGGTTTTCCTAGTGACATTATCTACATGGGCTTCAAGTGAAAGATTGTAGTCAGTAATCACACCAAGGTCTTTTACTGTTGTATGTGATGTAAGACCATCATCCAGAGTTACTTAGGGTCAAACAAATTGAAATTTCTGCTTAATGGTTCAGCACATTAAAAAAGTTACAATAACTCACTCAGCTCAAGATTTTGTGTTAACAAGGCAAACTATACAAGTGGTGCACAAGTAAATTAGGAGCTATGAACAACCGTACATTTGCTGATTCAACTCATAGTGTAGGCTCCTTAAAAATGAACTTCCAGTAATTACTGGAAATCAAAAGAGGCTCTAATGCAAATATTTCCAAACATCTATTTAAATAAATTATCATAATTTTTATAGTCTTTTGTTGCTTGTCAATATTACATCTGATCTGCTTTCTCACTGAAAAATAGCTATAATAAATTAAAATGTTTAACAAATTAAGATATGAAAAATTACAACCTATTTGTAAGTCAGTGATCACAAAGTCGAGACACAACTTTGTTTCTGATTTAATCCCAAGTGATTTAACTTTAAACCACTCAAGTGAAGTACTCAGCTCTGCTGCCCAGCCAATTCTCCTACTTTAATATTGTTGATACCAATAAATTCAAAATGTATAAATGTATAAATGTTGGATTCGGCTTGTGTGAGAATATTCAGAGAATCTGGCTGACGTGTGCCTCTCTGTCTCTGTGTCATGCAGGAACCTGCAGGAGTGGCTGCAGCAGGCAGGCGGGGAGGTGAACACTACGGAGGTGCCAGGCATCTCCTCTTCGGTTGGATCCAGTGGCGTCTCAGCCAGGGTCCTGCGCAGCCGCGATGGTGTGAGAGATCCGGGCTCACGCGTCGCTTCTCCCTTCCCTTCGAACTTGCACGCCCAAACAGACGGAAAAGGTTGGTACTTCTTCAGAACCCTAACAGCTGCTTGCAGTCTCAGATATTTGTAGCATTAAACTGTGAAGAAAACTGTGTCTCTCTGCACCTGTCCGCATACATTACCAGGCAACAGAAAGACGTTTTGGTGCTTTTGAATATATGCATGAACATTCGTCTGGACGAGCAGACTGTGTGGAAGGGACCTTGGTAACCTTGAGCATGTTGGAGCAGAGGTCATGTGGATAAGGAGCTAGAGGCAGTGAAGGAGGGGAGTGGTGTGGTGTGGAAAGTCCACTATAAGGTTTGGGGCGCTTCTGCATCCTGGGTCTGCCAGGCTAAAGTCACAGCGGGCTCTTCCCTTTACGAAGAACTTTCCTGAGACATTCTGAGACATATTTTGCTGATCTTTTCCATTTTTCTTTAATAATTGTTTTACTGAGAGTGAACTTGTGAGTAATGTCTGATTCTAGAGTGACACTAGTGCCTCAGGCCCTATAATGTGATGGTGAAAAAGATGAATGAAGAAGCAGGAGAAAGAAGAAG
>JAOXYF010000012.1:3586647-3607251 GCA_028565775.1 Sternarchorhynchus goeldii
GAGATATAAGCATGCTGTGAGACTATATCTACCCAGAAGAAGGAGATATAAGCATGCTGTGAGACTATATCTACCCATCAGAAGGAGATATAAGCATGCTGTGAGACTATATCTACCCAGCAGAAGGAGATATAAGCATGCTGTGAGACTATATCTACCCAGAAGAAGGAGATATAAGCATGCTGTGAGACTATATCTACCCAGAACAAGGAGATATAAGCATGCTGTGAGACTATATCTACCCAGAACAAGGAGATATAAGCATGCTGTGAGACTAAATCTACCCAGCAGAAGAGGTCTCACCACTGCACTGACCCATCCCAGTACACATGTGACAGCGCTTTATATTGGGCGTGTGTGTAACGTGTCAGATACATGGCTGAGTGTCCCGCAGGTGTTTGATCTCAGCCTTTCTACTCCTCCAACTTCCCTTTTCATGTGTTCATTCTATCCCATAGTACCCCACTTTCATTCTACTGACCCAGAAAAAAACTTTGCCCACCGCATTTTCTCTTCATTTGTATATGCAATAAAGGCCAACTCTGTTGCACACATTACCATTCTGTGGATTTGCACATGGTTGAGGCGTGAATGGTTTCAAACCAAGAGCTGGTGTGGGATTTATGCCGACATCCAGAGTCTGTACGTGGCTTAAGAGGAACACTTTCCTCTCCTCTTCATGGTGAGGATTAGTTTCGCTCTACAGTGCTTAAGGCATTTTAATGTGTATGACTGTAGACATCTACCGCATACACTCATGCCCCATCCCAGTAACGGTGGGGAGATTAGGGACTGGCACTACTGTTGTCACAGGGTTTTTTACTAGCTTGCTCTGGGAAGACGATACATAAGACCTGCCACACTAGAAAGCCTGACATTTCTCTGTGGAGACTTTGATCTGAGTGGAGTTAGAAAGGCGATGCGCTGAGAAGAGCAGCAGTCTGTCACATTGCCTTGTATGCAAAGACAGGGCTTTACAGCAGAGGGTGTGGACTCACTGGCTATGAAACAACCGGGCTTCCGTACACAGACATGACCTGGTAATGTAGCCCATATCACAGTGTGTGAAAACTCAACAGACGTCATATTCAGTGAAGCCATAGTTGCATAGTTCAGCTTATGTTCACCATGCTCCTCACCATAGAATGTTAAACGATATTACTCTCTTCAGGTTAAATAGTTGAAATGGATTGCATACTAAAGTGAGATAATGCATAATGGATAGAAAAGTAACACTACTTAGAATTCAGCTCTAACGTAAACTAAATATTTCATATGCATGTACACAGCACATATTACCATGCTGTTGCCATAGACTATGTAGATGTTATAAGACTAAAGATAGATGCACATAACTGTCTTGTGAAGGTGAAATGAAACACTTTAGACACAAGATAAATATAAAAAACTAAATAAATCAAATTCCACGCACCTTTGGACCTTTTGGATGATGTCAGGCATTTTTCTGGACAGTATCTGTTCTTTCAGAAAATGTTGTTGGTTAAGAAAAATTTGTAACAAAGAAGGAAAGAACTGGACAATTAAAAGTTTTATACTATTATGATAAATAAGACAGAAATAACAAACTTTCTGTAAAGAATGAATTTCTGTCACTGATGTTACATTGATTCTTGTGATACCATTTGTCTCCTCTTGTTCTGAACTACTCCGACTCTTATTCCTCTAACATTGGGTCCAACGTTTTTTTGCCTCTCAGGTAGTGAAGATGGCCCTGTTTGCTCCATTCTCTGTAAGTCAATAAGTACAGTGACCTTTAGTTACAGCAAAGAGAGAATTTTAAAAAAATTGCGCTTAGAGACCTTGTTTAATCTGAAGTCTAAAATACTGTGAAATGTAACCATGTTATTTTTGTGGTTCATTCTTGGGAAAAGATCAAGAGGACAATCCTGTTAACATAAAGATACACGATAGATCATTTGTCCATGTTTGTGGGTCTAATCCCTCACATCAAGTACAATCAAAATGACAGCACACTTGTAAACAGTGAACAGATCAAAGTATTTGTTGTGGAATGTTAAGAGTTTGAGTGAATGAGCCCAACATCACAGATGACCAACATCTCAGGCTCCCGGCAGTCTTTCATATATGCACACATCAAAGGCTTGTCTTGGTCAGAAAGCTCCAGGCCTGTGAGCATGTGCAATGGTTCTGTAGTGGAAGGTGGAAACATTCCTCTTAGAACTGCAGACTGCAGGACACAAACACACGGCCTGGCCGTCCATCCCATCCTGGCCGTCCATCCTACATTAGTGCATCTCTACTGCACATGCTTAGATTCTCAGTTTATCACATCTCACGACAGGAACAGCACTTTTCTCTGAAACTCAGAGTAAAGTCATTTTGTTGTTATGTCTCATACCATGTATTTCCATACTTGCTTTTTGTCATGTCACTACCTTAATAAATGTGTATTTAAGAATAAGAAATAATGTAAACACGAAAACACTGCAAGCATACCGTCGTAATTTCTCTTAATTAAAGAGAGAAGTGCTATTTAACTGCATGAACACAGTAACTATTATTCCACTTTTATATAGGCTGGAAAATATAAACAGGCTTTAAAAGAATTATATAATGCAAATCAAAATCTATTATTACACCCACAGACTTTCTTAAGAAGGTTTTGACTTTAAAAGTCTACGTATTATTAACTAATGAGGTTATTAACATGCGTAGGGGACCCTTCCCTTTCTCTTGAATGGTACTTAATTATATGGACATGGTGGTCTGCTTGCAGTTCGTGGGCATGAATAAGATTCACTCCCAAGAGATGGTTTTGCCTGGCAGCGTCTCTCATTAGTCTCAGTTTTTAGGCTCAGCAATTATTAAACACTGCCTCATAGAGAGGGGCGGAGCTGGGCCAGAAGCGGGGTGGGGTGGGGCGAGGCTTGGTGGGTGGAACAGGGCAGGGCAGGATGGAGCAGGGCGGGGCAGGACAGGGCGGGGCAGGGCAGGACAGGGCGGGGCTGTGAGCTTTCTGTGGGAGCATCAGCGCTCAGTACAAAAGAGGAGAGGATCAGAGCCGATAAGATGAATGTATTTAACCACTCAGAGACATCAAAGACAGAGAAATGGGCAGTTTGTTATGTTAGTACCGGCTGAGACAGAAAGGACAAAGACTATTCTAGACCTGCTTTACATGTTTATCATCCTGAAATGTTAAGAGCTTTATATGGTTGTTATACTGAAATTGTGTTTGTTTTGTGACCTTGTTCAGACAAACATTTCGTGAATTGTTAAATAATAATGCTAATAATAATAGCAATATTGATACAGCACACTCTCTAGAAACATCCACCCAAAACTCTCTAGAAACATCCACCCAAAACTCTGTAGAAACATCCACCCAAAACTCTAGAAATATCCACTCACGCAAGTCGTTCACTGCAAGTTCACTCAGGAAGAGGTGTGTGTCCTGTGAACAGCTAAGCACACTGCTTAATGACATACAACTAACCCACAGTGGAGCAAACAGGAGAGCAAACACCATCTGATATCCACTAATTGCATCAGTACCCTGCCTGTGCGGTCACCAATTGCAGAAGTAGGTCAATCAGACTGGGGCAGGGCTCTCCCAGGGCTCTCCCAGGGCTCTCCCAGGGCTCTCCCAGCGCTCTCCCAGCGCTCTCTCAGGGCTCTCTCAGGGCTCTCTCAGCGCTCTCTCAGGGCTCTCTCAGGGCTCTCTCAGGTCTCTCTCAGGGCTCAGTGCCTCTGTGTGTCCCACCAGCTGAAGCGTCCATGTTAGACAGTTTGGGCTGGTTTTAAGTTGTCACCTTGTAAAAGTACTAAATACCAAAATACCATGATTTAATGTTGCTGACTGATCTGCTGAGAATGACCTATGTCCAGTTGTATGTGTGTTTGCCCAGACAAACACACGTATACACACATACTCAAATACACACTTACACACACACACACACACATAGACAGAGGGAATGCACTGAGGAAGCATTAAAGGAGATTACAGCCTCAGTGAGATATCAATGAGATATCAGTGAGATATCAATGAGATATCAGTGAGATATCAATGAGATATCAATGAGATATCAAGATGAAAAAAGCATAAACTAAAGAAGGAAGAATGAACTCCTCTGCTGAGCTGCTCTGTCATATGAAAGGTTTGTTGGTCTTCAAACACAGAAGTGTTATAATAATTTTGCTTGTAATTCGACGTCCACATACAAACCTATATATTGTAACATACCAGAAAGAGATCAGAAGAGATCAGAAAGAGATCAGAAGAGATCAGAAAGAGTCCCGTGGAACTAGAGCAAAGTAAGCAATTATTTCATATAAATATGAAATCAGGTCTGTGTCAGCATCAGTGTACAGCAGACATGTTCTGAACATCTGAACAATGAACAGTTCAGTGCACGACCAGGACTGGAACACAGACCTGCAGAATCTAACAAGCGATTTCACTGCCTGTACAATGGTTCATTTTACCTCTTTTTAAAGTCTCTCCTCTGCCATGTTGCTTCTTTCTCCAATTCAAGAGCAATACCACCTCAACAACACTGGTTTCACGTCATACATCCCGATGGCTGGACTCGCTCGCCCACAAAGGAATTCTAACCTGCCAGGCTTTGTAGTAAACAAGTACGCCTCACTGAAGGCTGTTGGTGAGTTACCTAATTACACTGAGCTTGAAAAAGATGAACTAGATGGTCTATACTGACCACAACCATTTTCCATTCACTTTTCAATCATTAAACTTCTTTAAGGTCTATGATGCAAACCCCTAATTAATATTCCATTATCAGGTCTATGATGCAAACCCCTAATTAATATTCCATTATCAGGTATTTATTTAAATATTTAATCCACAAGGAGTTGCAAGGGTTAATTTGAGGCTTGAACCAAAGAGTCATTTTCAGTCCTTTCTTATTGACTAACAGTATTAGAGCTTTAGTGGAGTGGGCCTGGGTCTGTTCCAGAAGCAAAGGGTTGGCCTGCTTTACAAACTCCCAAATCTTTATGATACTAAAGCACTGGCTACGGGAATTAATTTATGCAGATTAGTATGCGATCACACACATGCAGGTTTGCATGCCGTGGTATTGCTCATGCACGTAAGATAGAGTCACATTAGAGTAGAGATAAAGTCACAGTATCTTTGCCTCTATATACTCACACAAAAACAATACACTGTAATGAGGCTTTTCCAGAGGAATTTAATCCGTTTAAACTTAATCTGTCTAGACAGTCTCTTAATGAGAAGTGTGGAATCTCTAATAGGTTGTTTATTTATGCGTTTATATCACTGGCACTGAGGTTTGAGAGAGATGTATATTGCAGATTGTAGAATCCACACATAACTGTAGGACAAGGCCATTAGGTTGCCTTAGATTACTGTCTCATTTAAACCAGTCCAGTGGTTACAAACTCAGTGATCCAGACATGCCCCCCCCCCCAACTGTGTTCATATGAAGCACATCCTCTATATTTTCATATTCTCTATAATCTATTATTCACATGCACTGCTGACATGCCATTGCATAGAATCTCCTTGCAGTTTTTAACTGGCGTCCATTCAAACACTTCTTTTGGCCTAATAAATGATAAATGAAGGGAACCTAGTAGGAAAAAAACCCTACAAAACTACTAACAATAAGCATAGAACATGGTAGAAATGCACCACACTGATACAGATGTTTTTGTACCTTAAACACACCAGATGTGGATGCAGCACCGCTACCTTTTGCTTAATTCACATAGTCCAGGATTATTTAATTCACATAGTCCAGGGTTATTTAATTCACATAGTCCAGGATTATTTAATTCACATAGTCCAGGATTATTTAATTCACATAGTCCAGGATTATTTAATTCACATAGTCCAGGGTTATTTAATTCACATAGTCCAGGGTTATTTAATTCACATAGTCCAGGATTATTTAATTCACAGGCAAATATTCAATTCCAAGCCTCAAGAACCCATGGCTGATTACTATGGACTTTGACTTTTTTTTTTTACATACTTGATTTATGCTATTTAACAGCTTTTTCTATTTTTTATGATTTATTTTCCCTTCTTAAATATGTCTCTGTCTCTCTTTTCTAGCAGACACTGGTTCCAGAAGTTCCTATAAGAACAATCCCTTCATGGAGGTCTCGCAGTACCAACCCCCCCCTGCACCCTTCCAGCCAATCCCAGTGCAACCCAAAGACAAATCCTACATGTACCAAAACAAGTCCTACATGTTGCAGGCCAAGTCCTATGTGCACCAGGCATTCCCAGCCCAGGACATCCATTCCACCCTGTCCATCTCCATTCCCCCACTCCAGCTTGAGAGAACACACATCCCAAACATCCCTTCCCGTCCCCTGCTCTCTAGCTCCATCTTCGGAACCTGGGACTCCCGGACCAAGCACGTCCACCGCCAGATCTCACCGCCAGCGCACTCCGGCCATCAGCAGCCTTACGACAGCAGGCGACAGTACAGCACAGAGACACTGTCTGAGTTTTTTTCGCAGCCCGTGGCCTACAGATCATCGTTGGCATATCACTACCCACCCCAGGAAAAGGCCTGCCAGACCAGCAGCAAGACAGAAGTCACTGTTTAAGAGACTATAAATTCTTTGCAGCAGCAGATCTTACAGTGTGTTCATGGGGGGAACCTTGATGATGTAATTTTGTGGTTGTCCACTCTGAGATTTCTGACCCCACAGCTCTATACCTGCACATGGACGCTGAGAGGGCAGGATGGCATACGCTCTCACAGCTGTTCATCCTGCCCACATTAACTAACAGGTGTACAGGTGATGTCTCCTTCACATTTGTCCCACCTCTTACCCATCAACCCTTACATTCATCATAATCATCTATACAGATACACAACCTGCAGATCACTTAGCATGAAAACAAGTGGTCATGGGCCCTGAGCTGAGGCAGAGGGTGTGTCAGTCAGAGGGTGTGTCAGTCAGAGGGCGTGTCAGTCAGAGGGCGTGTCAGTCAGAGGGCGTGTCAGTCCAAGGGCTTGTCAGTCCGAGGGCGTGTCAGTCAGAGGAGTCAGAGGGCGTGTCAGTCAGAGGACGTGTCAGTCCGAGGGTGTGTCAGTCAGAGGGCGTGTCAGTCAGAGGAGTCAGAGGGCGTGTCAGTCCGAGGGCGTGTCAGTCAGAGGAGTCAGAGGGCGTGTCAGTCAGAGGGTGTGTCAGTCAGAGGGCGTGTCAGTCAGAGGGCGTGTCAGTCAGAGGAGTCAGAGGGCGTGTCAGTCTGAGGGCGTGTCAGTCAGCTTGTCAACTCTCACTGAAGGATGTGTGTGAGTCAGGTGGAGCAGGTGGAGGATGAGCAGGGGGTCCTTACCGTCAGAGGTCCTGGAACACCTGTGTTTCCAGAATGTTGCGGTCAGTAAAGCTTCCAAAGATTACAGTACTCCTGGTGACACCTCCTGACTATTTTCACACTGACTCAGTTCACCAAACTGCTGTTTTTATGAAAGGACAGCAGCTGTGAATATGCTGTAAATGAATGCAAGAGAACTCATTATCACA
The DNA here is from genome assembly GCA_028565775.1 of Sternarchorhynchus goeldii. Classification (NCBI taxonomy): domain Eukaryota; kingdom Metazoa; phylum Chordata; class Actinopteri; order Gymnotiformes; family Apteronotidae; genus Sternarchorhynchus; species Sternarchorhynchus goeldii. The sequence goes on from JAOXYF010000012.1 coordinate 3,594,166, forward strand.
ACCTTGCTAAATGTCATCTGCACGTTTAAATTGTTTTCAGTAGTCTGAATCTACAAAAAGGCATGATGTAGCATTCAGAACCTTCCATCCTCCTATATAGTCCCCCCTGCCATGGACACAGGTCTTTGCATGGTTTTTGATCTTCACTCATTCGTTCATGGTTTCCAGCTCCGTCCTTATTTCACCAGGTTGTCCAAACTGAAGACTGATGCTGACCTGCTATGATACCAGCTCATCTTACCTGTTCTCATACACCACACACATAGCAGGGAAAGGCTCCAGATATAACACAGAGGCATTCCTTTAATGATCCAGAGCAGGAATCTGGAACTCAGAATACTCTTTGCGTAACACTAGTTCAGAGATCATTCCTAGGCCTCTAAAACTGTGACATTTTATCATTTTCAAGGATTGTAGGGAATAGATGATCAATTGTTTTGCTTCATTATTAAATATAACCTATGCAAAGGCGAAAGGTTAAACCTGCCTACATCAGTCCCTCACCTTGAAGCTTCGGCAAAGTCATGCCACTTCCTGATACACAAGGCTCCAGACTGTTTCCTGTGCTGCTGAACGCAGTAGTGGGATCAAGCATGTCTTTCTACATATTTGACAAATTGTTAATCCTTGATGCAAAAACTTTGCATATATCTTTTAGTCAGTAAATCAGTTTTTGTTCTGAAAAATAACATGGTTCCACTTGAGAAAAACTCCCCAGGTCTACAAATGTGGTGGGGGAGAACAAAATAAGAAATCACAGAGATCACAGAGGAATCTGTAGTTCAAGCACATCTTATCTACAGCAATACATGTTTTATATTTAAATACACACTGTATGTATTTTAAAGTGCTTCCAATTATCTCCAGTTTGGAATCAAGTATCAAGTATATATTCAAATGTGTTTATTTCATTTTGTTAACGCAGCATTTACGTTTCATATTATACATGAATTTTAGTAAATGTACATGTATTAATATATAAATTGATGCTATGTAGCTTTGTAAATGTCACATGAGAAAAAAAAGTATATATGTGTATGTATGTATGTATATATGTGTGTGTGTGTGTGTGTGTGTATATATATGTGTGTGTGTGTGTGTGTGTATATGTGTGTGTGTGTGTGTGTATAATTGCGCTAAGTATTTATTTTGTTTAAGAAAGGAAAGGGTTTGTCTGGACAGAAAAGAATCTCAAACAAGTAGCACAAACATAAAAGTACATGATTGTTACTGGAGATCATTGTTACTGGAGATCATTGTTACTGGAGATCAATGTTACTGGAGATCAATGTTACTGGAGATCATTGTTACTGGAGATCATTGTTACTGGAGATCAATGTTACTGGAGATCAATGTTACTGGAGATCATTGTTACTGGAGATCAATTTCGTTGTTGTTGTCAGGAGATTATTACTGGGTTATTTTGGAAGATATTGTAGTGGCTGGGTTTTGGTGTTTTGTGATGTTTACAGATTACAAATGATTGGGCTTTTGGTGCGACTTTACCAGCTGGTCACAGAATGTCAAAGGAAGGGCACCACACCGTACGTAGAGGACTCATGCGTAATTGATTTGTTCTTAAAGGACCAGTACTCTGCTAGATCATTACAAAGCCTGTATGTCAATTGCCCAACAAAATATTACAGAAAATTCATAAATGAGTTAAACTGTGTGTCAAACTGAGTATTTCCTGTGTCAACTCAAGTGTCTGTGTCTGAGTCATGTCAACTCAAGAAAATCTGTAGGAAAATAATGCTAATCATGATTATAGATTAGCTATATATAAACCAAGAATTTATTAGATGCATCTTTTTGTACATTGCATAACACTGATGTTAGTGTTTTTTAAAGAATAAATTTACTGTATCTGATCAAAGTTTCAAAATATCTTTGTAGAATTAATTCCAAATTTGCAAATACAGATTAAAGTGCCTACATGTCAAAATATTGCAACTGGGTGCCTTGCAAATATAGAAATAACTTAATTGATGGTATCAGCCTATTCAAAATGTGGAGGAAAGCTAATGGTCTTCTGTTTGTGCACATGGATTTGATGATGTTATATGTTTATCCCTTACACTGCTCTCCAGTAACTTGTAGAATAGACCATTGTGTGAAACTGTCATAAACTTTGGAGTCTTTAAAATATGCAATTATAGAGAGGACAGGGTAGAAATAAGTTCTGATGTGCAGTGATTTTGTATGAATCCAACTGGATGTTTTCAAATGACACTGTGCTTCATGAGGAAGTCTATAAATCATGGATTATTAACACCATGGAGTACTTTCTCCAGATTACTGTTCACACAGATGCCTTGGTAGTTATTGTGGTCAAACTGATCTCCACTTGAAAATGGATGTTAGAAAACTTTCAATATTCCACATCAGGGGAATAACTTGCATCCCGAATCATGCTGAACAGATTGAGGATGGCCAAAGTAAGTGGATTTACTTTGCTTGTCTGATTCATCATTTCATTTAAAATGCCACCACATTCAACTTCTTTTTTAGGTTTTAGCGTAGAAAAAGTTCCTGCTCAGTAATAGGGGAGTCCAGAAGATTCTAGAAGTCTGTTCTATTCAGTGCGTTTGTTCAAATATTGTACTGTTATGTAGTTGATTACAGTGATTTAAAATGTGCTATCCAGTCAGTGTCTTGTGTATAATACTTGTGTATTATGCGTTTTTGATTCCAAGTGTAGCGTTTGTAGTCTGCGTTTTACAGTTCTGAAAGCGTTACTCCGTGAACTTCATCTCCCTCCGCTGGGCAATTCTGGTATTACAGAGAGTAGCGCAGAGAAAATTTTATTTTCATTGTATTTAATTCTCCTCTAAATGAGCTTGCAGATCAGACACAGCTGTCTTTTTTGTAAATATCCAATCCTAATATTAAAAATGGTAATGAAGAAAACTTCATCAAACATGTAAATTTAAATTTAATCCACCAAGAAATTACTTTTATTCTATTATTCTAAAATGATTAACTTATGGAACACGTCTTGCAACCCCTAATTTATGTGTGGTGATGTATTTTCAGAGTGAAAAGAAACAAACGGTACCAAAATTCTTTTTTCTTTACATTTTTTTATTTTTTAAAAAATAATTTCCAAATACTCTGAAATCTGAAGCCCACCCAATGACCTCCACCAGCTCATCTACACAATTAGAGAAGAAAAAGGCTTTAGTCAATAATATGTACCTCAAATACAGCAATGCATAGTGATCTGGTGAACATCACCAAACCCAGTTCCCAGCAAATTTCATTTGATTAGGAGGTTTCCTTAGACCAGAACACTGGCCTGGTCAGCTTAAGTGCAAAGTTTGAAGCACTGGCATGTTGGAAGATACTCCAAAGTCAAATTTAGAGAGCTCAGAAAATGACCATCTCTCTCCTAAACTCTTCCTCCCATCAGTGTGTGGACAAACTCCGTCAGTGACGTATAGGATAGACGTACAGCTGCTTCACAGCAACATGGCGTGAGTAACCCACTCCAACACTGTCTGACAGTCAGGGAAATCTTTTATTAAATGATAACCCCAAAATCCTGACATTTTAGAGTCCACTTGGAAACGAATACTATGAACTCAGGTGAGCATTCGTGAGACCATGCAACCAGCTGTGTTACGATCAAGACTCCTCCAAACAGCCAAAAGGCTGGTCCTGAACTTCTTTTGGTTGATATAAGGGCCTTTCATATATGTGCAGAGCTCCTAAAAAAGTGGAAAGCAGGGAGTGCAGATTGGTCTCTCTGTTGGCAAAGACATCAGTGCAGTGCACTGTAAACCATGTGCATGTGTTGAGGTGGAAGGGAGATAAACACTCAGTGGTGTAGTAGACCTGTTTTATAATACACCACACACCAGTCTGGTGGAGCATGAAGAAAAATGAATGTTTTCAGCATATGAAACAGCATGTAGGCTGAAGTGTTTGTATGTAAAAGCCTGTACACAGTATAAGGATGAAGGTGCTATGTGTCGTGTTGTATCTGCTGAACAGTTAAGACCAAGAGCTACAAACAGGAATCCCAGTGGAGCTGCAGATCTGAACTATCCAAAAAGTCTGCAGAGAAAACACTGGGGGGTGTGTGAGGGCCCAGAGGGATCAGAATCGTTCCCCCAGAGCTGCTTCCTCCACCCATGGATATATCCAGCCAATCCATGCCGTCCAGGGTAGGGTCTTCGAAGTCCAGGCTGGAGGGATGGGGGGAGAAGCTAAGGTCACCAGTGTCCATTGGAGAAGGAGGATGATCCAGAATACTGGAAGTGCTCAGCATTTGGTTATGGAGGTCATCGATCAACGTCAGCGGGCCGTCAGGCTCCACCCCGAGCAGGGGAGCCCCCGTAGTGCTCTCCAGGAAGTCTTCCAGCCGCCCGGTTCCTAAGCAGGGTCGCCGGTGTGCCTCGGCAGGCCGCTGGGAGCGGACTGGGCCTGGAGGAGGACTGGGGGGCGAGAGGTGCAGCGGGGAGGGTGGTGGGGAGGGAGCGGGAGGGCTGGAGCGAAGGTCTGACAGAGAAGGGTCTGGGTTGGCCTTGCTCCCAGCGGAGATTTCTGTTGCCGACGCATACAGACCAGACATTAGGAGTCCAGTAAATTACGTTTCTGACATGTGTAAAAACAGCTTCAGAAGTTTCTCTTACTGAGCATAATGCTCTTTTCTTACCTCCACTCTTAATGAGAATGTCAAACAAATCATCGATGTGCTGATTGTTAGAACCATTCTCCTGTGGGAAGGGCAGATCAATAACCTTTTAACTACATTTACTGCACCATCAGGAACAGAGAAAAGACTTTTCTAACACACCCAGTGCAGACGAATCAGGGCGAGACAGACACAAAGTCATACTTTGGGCCGAAGAGGGGGATGGAACGCCGGTTTTGGAGAAGGGGGGGTAAACAAGGTGTGTCGATCAAAGCTTGGACACACCTCTCCCTACAAGAGAGGGAGACCATGGCAGAGAAGAGGAAAAGATAAAGTCTACCATCAACAGAGCCAAGACAACATGTGGAGTATGAACACAGGAGAGGGGAGGTGTTATGAGGTAAAACAAAGAGTGAGAATGTTTGGACTGCGTAATGAAAGGAAACACGTGTTGGAGGACTGGGTTTTGCTGTACCTTGGGCGACACGCCGTCTGGGTGAGATGCCGTCTGGGTGAGAGGGCTCGGTTCTTCACTGAGGAAGAAAGGCTGCAGACTAAGTGGGGCAGACGCAGTCTGGCTTGGTGTGTGAACAGCAACTGGCTCCAGGTGCAATCCTGCCCTTTGCACCTGGGGGAGGAATTCAAACAAATCAAACTACAACAACTCAAATTCTATACATGTCAACATTGGACTTCATTTACATTTATGGAATTTGGCTGACTTGATCAGAAGAAAAGATGCTCTCAGCCATGTGGAATATTCTATTCAAAAGTCCTGCATGTTTGCGTGCAAGTTTTCACACAGAAACACATGCCTTTGTACTGGGCTGTTTGACCTGGACTGCTTGCTGGAGAGGCTGGGACTGGTTGACAGGCCCAACCTCTTCATGAAGCGTCTGGCTGGGGAGCTTTACAGGAGTGGACTGCAACCTCTGGAACAAAGAAAGCAAACCAACGAGCAGAAATTCACCAGTTTCTTGCATCGCTTTTGAGATCCGATCATATAACACACCATCAAAATCTGCACTCAGGTCTAACAAGGGCACACTCTTCCACTCCAGCGCAGGATTTGTGCACCTGGACGATTACCTGCACGGTTACGTGCCCATTGGATTTGCTCTGAGGGGATTCTCCGTTCAGGCTGTCCACGCTATTATTGGCAAGTGCAATAAGGTAATGGTTGCCGTTGCCATCGGTGACGAGGGTGGGCGCAGTGTGCGCTTTCAGCAGATCCAGTGGGAAAGACGTAGACACCTGAGTGCCAGTGTGCTGGTGAGAAAACACCTGCGAGACCTGTACAGGACGAGTTCAAAATGACAGCTATAAAGAACACGCCCACTCAGGCATGAAGCCTCTATGTAAATGTAGAGAATAGCCATGTCCACTCATGCATGAAGCCACTATGTAAATGTAGAGAATAGCCACGCCCACTCAGGCATGCAGCCTCTATGTAAATGTAGAGAATAGCATGTTTTGTTTTGGCTTTGGTAGCTGTTAGTAGCCTATTGTTCATCTGTAACCTGACTGACCTGTTGTGTCTGTAACGGCTGCTGCTTCTGGGGCCTCTGCTGCTTCCTCTGATTGGCCTGTGACTGTTTTTGCTGGACTGTCTGCTCCTGCAGTTTCTGCTCCTGCAGAGGTTTGGGCTGCTGCACTTGCAGCCGTTGGATCTGCTGCAGGCGCAGCAACGTGTGTGTCTTGCTGTGGGGCTGGGTCTCCATCTCCCCCACCTCCTCTTCCTCCTTCACAGTCACTGGTTCCACAGGCTTGGGGGCGGAGCTGGGGGCGGAGCCGGGGGCTGGGCCGGAGGCGGGCGCGGTACGCTTGCCCTGCTCGAGCTGCGAGCGCAGTGTCTCCACCAGGCGCTGCTTCTGCTGCAACATGCGCGTTAGCTCCTCGATCTGCTTGTCCTTCTCCTGCAACATCTGGTCCTTGTCCACCAGCAGGCCGGCCGGCGAGACCTCCGGTGGCTGAGGGAGGGGCGGCTGCGGCGGGGCGGCTCGCGACAGGCAGCAGGAGGGTGCAAGCTGCCCCAGGGGCTCCTCTTTAAGCGAGGAGGGGTGCTCTGGCGATGGGTACAGACTCAGCTGTGTGAGAGGGGAGGTCACCTGTGTGGAAGAAAAGAAGCTTTTCGTTCAAAAGAACAAGAAAGAGCCGACATAAAACAATATGCTGTATTGTTAAGGACCAGATAAACTATGAGATTCGATTTTAAAAAACAAAAAGTGAACTGAAACTTATGTGTTGAGGTCAACAAGAAACAAATGAGCTTTATAAAACCATCTCTAAACAGTTCGTAAGGAGAGAAGAGAAAACGCACCATTTCTCCAAACACGTCCCCGTTGCAGCTGGTCTCATCTGCACTCATTCCAGCCAGTGAGCGATCAGATGGCGTAGGAGACACCGGAGGGGAGGAGCTTGTACTGCTGAAGCGCATTATTTGGGGCGGAGCTGATGCATGTACCCCATTGGTCGCTGCCACTTTCCCGTCTTTGGATTGGTGTGCCACAGGAGTGGAGGGCTGGGCTGGGACCGCTTTCACAGCCCCTGCCCCACCATTCTGCTCCTGGTAGTTTTTCAGTCTCTCTATGAGGTCATTTTTGGTGCCGGACACAGTCAGACCCCTTAGTTTCAACTCCTGCTTAAGCTCTGCAACCTGGGAGAGAAGAATAGCTATCAGGTGTCGTGTACTGATAAAACCACGACTCTGACGCACTGCATTGGACTCAGGAGAAAATTTACTTTGAATTCATCCAAGTTTGCAGGCAGCGCTGCTGGTCTGACTCCTCCTGGCCCTGGCTGGTTCTGACGATTAGATCCACTCTGATTTGATGGGGCAACGGAAGGGGTGGAGCGAGAGGGGGAGGGGCCAGGGCTGGTGGGTGCTTGTTGCTGCTCAGTAGAGAGTCTGTAGAGTGTAAGACAAAGTTTCATTACTCTGGAACAGTTACTATACTTCACACTGGAAAGAAACAAAGAAAAGGCAAACATGCACACACCCATACACATACCCACACACACACATACCCACACACACATACATACCCACACACAGGCACAATCACAGGCACAGATACTAACACACATCACTGACTTGGAGCTGGGAGGTGGGAGGCAGGTGCGAGACCTACTTGGGTGGGGCAGGCAGGATGGTGTGGTAGTTGTAGTGCTGCTGCTGCTGGCTGATGATCTGGAGCTGCAGGAAGAGCTGCTGCTGGTGGAGGATCCTGGCGTAGGATGAGTCGAGCTGCAGAGGAGGCTCACGCTCGTTCTTCTGGTCCGGAGGGATGTACTGGTGATACTTGAGCTTCTTCACCTTCGGCTTGCTCTCCTTGGGCTTCTTGGCCCGCTGAGCAGACCGTTCGACACTAGACTTTGGCTGCTGCCATGACGAACCATGAACAAGGTTAAAAGCGAGAACTAAAAGATGAGCATTTCAGGGTTTGCGAAGATGTGCTAATAACAGATGTCACTCACTTTTGCAGATCCTGGAGGAGGGCGGGCGCTGGTCGCCATCACACTTCCGTTGGTCAGATTTGGTGGAGGAGAGGAGTCAGAACCATTAAGCAGAGATGGTGCACCCTGAGTGGGAAACTACATGTTGTTGACTGTTTAGTTGCAACATGAACACACACCTGTATGCACTAAAGTTCGCTCCCTGATCCCAATCTTCCCAGCTGTTTGGATTGGATACATATGACTTGAGCAAGAATGCAATTGCATTTTAGTATATAAAGAAAACCCAAATGTACCTGTGCAGGTGAAGGGTTTCTGTTCAGGTTGAGCATATCGGAGGGAGAGTACTGAGGGGCGTGGCCTAGCGGAGAGTCCTGACTTCCTGGCTGATCAGGTGACAACGCATCACTGCTGTCCTCGTCCAGTGAAGAATTCTCACCCTTTGGAGAATCTGTACCTGAGGGAACAAGGGAAACAGTGATGGAAGCTGTCCGAGCTGTGCATGTTGTGAGCGTGAAATTGAGTGACTAAACGCCTAACCCGCCCCACAACTGCCTAATGGGGGCGCCACAGACCACCATGTACTTCTGCCATTCACTGCTTACCTACGAGGGCGGGCACGGGCAAGATGTTCTTGTGGATGAGCTCGATGGGGCCGGGCCGGTGGGAGATCTTGTCGTTGAGGTCGTCAGCCAGACGGGCTCTCTTTAGCTTGAGCTGTTTGGCCTGCAGAGATGGCTCTGCTGAGGTCTCTGTGGGAGGAGTGCAAACACACACGCGCACACGCACGCACAAACACACACACGCATGTTCAGAGTCCTTACAAACCCACCGCACATGCATGCGCAAAACACAAACACTAAGACCACAAAATCATACTGATCATGTCAGTGTAAGGCCAATCTACTCTGACTATCACAAACATCAAATTTCTGCCAAAACCGTTTCTTCCTGATGTGCTGTGCCGTGCCATTTCCTCTGGTTTGGTACAAAACATTCTTGTGTTCCATTTCACTTAAAAGAATTAAAAACGTATATAGTAATAATATAGTCCAAAACAAAAATAATTTTCATATTCAGTGAATGTTTATTTGCAATAGTTCCAGCTGCATGCAGTTCTGGGAAAAGCGATTCCAGATATCCTGTATGTACCATGTGTGATTTGCTCTGTTACAACGTGCACAATTTTTTCAGCCAATCAGAGACGGAGTAGGTGTTTCTGTCTGCTTTGATCACCAATCAGACCACTGATTAGGAAGAAGTGGATATTTTGTTGATGTTTTAAAAAAAAAAAAAGAAAAGAAAAGAAACAGGTGCATATCACATCTGTGGAAAAACAGTTTTGGCATTTTACATCTGTGAATTCATGTCTGTACAGAACCATCTTGCTAGTGAGCTATGACTGAAGATTATTTAATTAACATTAGATGAACTAGGAATTATCTAGAACAAACTTTAGATTTAGATTTAGCTGGACCGAATTACATATACTATGTAACGTTAACACCAGTAGGTACGACGTGAACTAAAGCTGCCCATGTTCATGATCGTAAGTGGTTAGCATTTATCACCTGTTACCATCAATGTATTATTGATTATCCAGCTATTTGTACCATATATACTTCCAAGATTTAAAAATAAAATATAGCATTGTGTCTAACATCATAAAATCATGTGCCTGAAGACAGTAAGACACTGTAACAATTAATACAATCACTACAATAAATACATTGATCATTAATTAAAAAAACAAACAAGCAAAAACCCTCACCAGTGTTGTTCTGTCTACACTTACCCTGTAGTATGTGCATCCTCACCAGCTCCGACCTCTCCGGACGGCTCCTGATCTTCCTCTTCAGATAGTCCTCGGTCTGAGGGAGGAAGACAGTGACACAGGTATGAGCAAACACCCAGACGAGCTGACGGACCTCCGCTCGAGCCCGGCCTCTGGCCGCGGACTGAAGGAAAGGCGAGTGTGCGAAGAGTCTCACCCGTGCTCTCTCCAGGCTTCTCCTCTGCTCATGAAACGCAGCGGGACTCTTCAGTGCTGCAGACACAAACAGAGACCAACTCACTGGGACTGGAGAGCACCATCGTGCCTCATATTGAGGAACAGACTCAAAGCAGAACTCTGAGCCACTAGAATGTCACACTTGTCAGTATATTAGTTAAGGTGCATTTTTATATTACCAGGAAAGCTATGAGAAATGGACTGGGGAAGGAAAACCATAACATACACGTGCAGCTAAAGAAGGAAACGCTGCTCCTGTGATGAATGTCCGTTCTGACTGATAACTTCCACTTCCTAGAGAGGATTTCTAACTCCAGGAGCGAAGACTGAGGAGCATGTTATTCAAGTTGAATTGTTTCCCAGTCCATATTTGAGACTAGGGCTCAGTTTAATTCACACATACCTAAATCACACTTGCGTTAACAGCACCACACAAGCTGAATTTGATTATGGACTTTGTAGCAGTTCCTTCCTGTACTCTTTACTAAACTTAGTAAACATACAACATACTTCTCCATATTAAAGAATGGGACCTGCTTTTCTAGTAAATAGAAAACCAATTACCATATCATATATAGTATTATTATAGTATCATATATAGTATTATTATCATCTTTAATATTAACAATAATAATAATAAGCAAATTCTTAAACCCCTATGATTTGTGAATTCTTTATATGCCTAAAAATGAGGAATGAGAGTCCTACAGTTGACTATGGTGTAACTGTTCGGATTGGGTAACAGATGATTTCCTCAGTGAGCGTGTTGGTCATGGTCCGATCAATGAGGGATCAACACAACTGGACCCTGGGGGAGGGGTCAGAGTGATTTCACTCCACCTCGGTCAAGCTTGAGAGACACCAGATGAAAGAAGTGTGATTCTATCAGCTCTCTAGCCTCTTTTAATAGCACCAGAGATACAGGAACATAACGCGTTAGTGGAAGCAGACCACTCCCACCTGTTCTCACATCCCCGAGAGCACCACCCCCTCCTCTTATACCCACCGCGCTGACGGCAGTGGATCTCAGGTCCGCAGCTGCCAGAGGGCTCTGCCGCGACGCGCTCAAGTATTTCTACGGCCCCTGGCCAAATTCGCTGCCTGTGCTTCCCTACGAGGGGCGGAGCCTGCGCAAGGCTGCCAGGCTAAACCTGCTGTTTGGACTAAGCTGCTGGTCACTGCACTAAACTGTACTAGTGACCCTCTCATGCACAGAATAATTGTTATAGTTGTAGAGGTGCTTATATCTGCTTATAGCTACATCACTTCCTCCTTCTCACAGAATGCAGGCAGAACAGAGAATGTGTGAACAGTAGAGCATTTCTTGTCTGAAGAGCAGAAGCCAGAATAAGGAACTAGAAACAGAGGAGGAAGCAGGGCCACCTGATAAAACAAACAAAGCCTTTCACAATGACGGAGCAGAGACACTCGAAGCCGCATAAGCAAACTGTCTCTCTCTCTCTCGCTCCCCCCCCCCTCCATGGGATGCAAACAAAACAATGACTGAGACTCACTTGCTACAAGCATCTATGCACTGCAGTGTATTGCAGTCAGTGGATAATCAGAAACTTTGACTGGCTGTTTATGCTGATACATTAGTGTAGAATGTTGCAAGATTAAATGTGAAATTGATCCAGGAAAATGCAGCCTGCATTTTGCCATTTGATTTGAGAAATTAAGCACTTAATTGAGATAAATTATCAGCTTGGCATAACTAATGAAAATCCAACATAAGGTAACCTAGAATTCTCAGAAACATCTGTTATTGCTTTACGATGACACACTGTAATTTATGCACAAAAACACATCAAGGCTTGCAACACTTCAGAAGCAGTCAGTCGTTTCTCGGCCCTCATGCTTGCCTGGTTATTTTGAAAAGACCCCACAATACTGCTTGAACGCCTGAGTCAACTTTTAAATGGACACCACAGACTTTCCCATGTGATCACAGTGACTCGCTTCATCAGGAACGACTGCACAAAAGAGGACGGTGGAGACGCTCTGCGCTTCCGAGCGTTCGGCGGAAGGAGCCGAGGAGGCGGACACTTACGCGGCATGATTCCCTGGCTGACGAGCTCCTCTCGAGTCCTCCTCTGTTGCAGTTTGAGCTGGAGGACTGCATGGGGGCGAGAGAAAGAGGTTAGAGAGCAGAGAACTGGAATGGGCACACACTTCGCAGTCTCATAGGCCCCGTGCAAGGGGGGCCCCTCACAAGCCGACGCTCGGGGAGATCGCGTGAGCACGGACTGTCGCTCACAGAGCAGCGCTGGAGCAGCAGGAACCTCATGCAGCTCCTGCTCTCGCTAAAGTGCACACTGAGGGGAGGGACTGCCACAGCTGTGGTCACTTCCTGTTTCTCCATGTGCAACCGTTTTCTTTGATTAAAAAAAAAAAAAAAAACCAAGAAAAAAGTGTGCCACAGAAGAACGAAAGAGATGGAGAGGAAGAGATGGAGAGGAAGAGATGGAGAGGAAGCAGGCAGTCCTGGTTCTGGTTCTGGTCCTGATTCACAAACGGGAACATGCAGAGAACAGGTACAAAAGAAGGCAAATCACTCAACAACAAGGAGCTGTGGATGGGGTGTGGGGGACATTTTTAATAGTTTTGAACAATGCTAACATTGTAAGCTATACTGTAATCGCTTTCACATTAGGAGCAAATATTTAAAAAGTTGGGTTTATAAAACATAATAGAGCTAATTGGTTCTGAAGCACTATGCCATGTTAGTGTCCAGTCTGGTACATGCAGTCCTGGTGAGTCTGCCTTTCTCTGTAGGATCAGAACACACCTGTCAGCCTGGAGCAATGTCATTATTATGAGACTGTGAGAGCTGACTTATCAGCTGTGTTCACTGATCAGCTGCTCTGCCCTTCATAGCACCATTCACTATTGTCCCCCATATGTAAACAAACACACACACACACACACACACACACACACACACACACACACACACACACACACACACACACACACACAC
>JAOXYF010000012.1:3607351-3618737 GCA_028565775.1 Sternarchorhynchus goeldii
CACACACACACACACACACACACACACACACACACACACACACACACACACACACACACACACACACACACGCTGAAACTTGTCAAAGCATGTGTACAGCACAAGTGTTTGGCCCCACTGGGGTTCTTTCAAGAGTCGTGGTCTGGGCAAGTTCATGCGCAGTGCCTCATCCACTCGCTCTTGTGAAGAGAAGTTGTTTTTTTTTTTGTTGTTAGTTCCACCATTACTCCAGGTCATCTAAATTCTTCTCATTCTCACTTTAACAGCAGCCTTTGAACATCCAAACCCCTCCACTACCTGGGCCTCTGCTCCCAGCACAACAGTAATGACCCCCTTCCCTACCTCTCCAGGAAATTCGGACCATTACAGAAAATTGGAGAGACCAACTGGTCTTCTGCGTCTACATCTCCTCCAGCCAGCCTTTTTGAGTCAGGAGCTCAGAATCTGGACAACAACCTCACAGTAGCCAACTGGGTTAATCCCTAAACTCACCAGTTGGTGGTCTCAATTAACCATGTCTCCTGATCTCAAAGTCCTCCAACTCAGCTTCTCACACAGGTCAGCCTGACTCTCACTCATATCTGCCATGGGTGAAGCCAGATCAGGAGAATGACCTCACCTCAGAGATTTTAAGAAAGCCCCAATGTGCCACAACAAGGCAAAACATAAATAAATAATTTACATAACAACACTGTTAAGCAAATATTTTCAGTGCCTGGTGCCCCTGTATTTAAAGTTTAAGTGTGAAAGTGGAGTGTGAAAGATTGGGCCCACCTTCCTTAAGGCTGTGATAGGCACGTCTTTCATAGTCCAGCCTTACTGGTTGCTTATCTTGATCATTTCTGGTTGGCCGATCCTCAAAGGAGGAAGCATCGATGTGTAGGCAATGTGTGGTGGTGTCCAGCATGGCTGAATCCAGTGTTAAAGACAGGGATCCTGCTAGAGTCTCAGTTCAGCACAAAGGTTGAGAATCAGAGAGCAGAACCCAATACTCCAGCCAGTCCTGCCTGAGGTGTGAAGGTTTCTCTCATTTGGCTCACAGAGGGAGGTTCCCGTAACGGTACCGACTCCCCTGTTGCACGCTTAAGTTGTTCACAGAAAGGAGAGCGAGCGCACAGCCTCCACTCCTCCCTGCAGCACCTCCACTCCTCCCTGCAGCACCTCCACTCCTCCCTGCAGCACCTCCACTCCTCCCTGCAGCACCTCCACTCTCACCCACCGGTCGTCTTTTTTGTAGCAGCCTGCAGACCCAACACAGGGCTCCTACCCTTAGATCCAGAAAAACTGCCAAATCAAACGAGCAGCAGCAGCAGGAAGAACGACAAAGCTCAGACTGTAAGCACTGCTCAGCACAGTGCCCCCTCCACCCCTCCACACACCAAACACCACCACCCCACACGCACAGGCAGGCAGACGGAGGGCTGCTACGTCACTGTGCACCTCAGCTGTTGCCTCTCATTCACTCATTACAATCTGCATTGCCCTCACATACTTCACCAGCTCCGTTACACCAGCCCAAAGGAGCTCCTGCATCACACGCACTCCAATATAAAACAAACAAACAAACAAACAATCTTGATCGTTGGAGGGTGAAGATAAACAATTCTCAGACAAAACATGCACTGTCACAGGAAAAGGGTCAGCCAATTAAACAGCTCCCTTCAGGAAGCAGATATTAATGGCCGGTTCATAGTTCATATTTCAAGAGGCATTTCTGGACTGAGCATTCTCATATGTGGCTTTGTACAGTAAAATGCTGAGCTCTTTAAGAACTAACTACCACCAACACCAAACAACAGGAGGAGCAGTCACTAAGAGAATGGGAAACTCCCATGGACTGAGCACTCCTGGGGAGGGGGTTTGGGGAAATAATCCCAGCTCAGAACAAGCATGCACGTCTACCCTCCATCCTCTCTGTGCCCCCTGCAGAATGCCGACGAGGTCAGCCCCCCCCCCCCCGGGGTCTGCTCCCAGTTTTAAATAGTAAGACCAGCTGGCCAAAAGGCTCTATATTCAGCTCAGTATCACCTGTGCAGGCATTGGTTAGAATTACTCACAGATACCCCTCACAGATACCCACGAACATGGAGACAACAACAAAATCTCCAAACATTACAGAGAGCTTACAACAGAAATCACTATTAGTGCTTTTCCACCAAGAAGGAACCAAAATCCATTCCGGTTTACAAACCTAATTTGGATCCAGTTAGTGCGATTCCACCAAAATAAGTAAGTTCTGGAGCCTGAAAAGTTCATTCTCAGCTGGAACCAAGGAATAGCAGGTTCAGTACAATCTGTGACCACATGTGTGAATGAAAGGGTACAGAGACTCAAAAGAAAAATGATCATGCAGCAGATCTAGACAAACGTCTATTAAAAAAAATAAAATAAAATGAAACATAATATAAATGCTGACAGGTGATCTATGCACCCTGCCAACTTGCTACTACTGTTTACTCCCATGTGCACTGTGCCACACCCTCCATTGAGGACGCTTCCTTAGTTCAAATAAAATTGGTGCCAACATGGGTTGGTTCTCTTGATAGCACCACAGTTCTCAAAACCACAAACCGGAATGGTTCCAGTACCTTGTTGTTAGAAAAAAGGGCATATAAGGACAGCAGGTGAAATGTCCTGTATGAAAAACATCTTATTTTAGCCCAAGAGGTCATTCTCAGGGAGTGCCAGCTTTTTTTCAGTCCAGGGGCCATAAGCCTAATTCCAACGAAGTACGATTCTTCAATTACTTCACAGCCCCAAAGGCAGTGCTGGACCGTCGTCATGCCAACAGTCAGCAGAAGGGCTGTGAGATATCGAGGGTGAGCTCACAGGAAGTATAACACGATCATGCTTGAAAACAACATCAAACCACCCAGAGAACCACCACAGAGAGAACACGACCAAAGTCCACTACTCCTACACTTCCACAGACCAGCACAGAACTATGAAAGGCCAGAAAGAAAAGTATACCTCTCCCTACGGTTTATCATCATGACTAATGCAGCAAACGTATTATGGCTGCGAGAGTCGTTACAGATTTATTGTTTTAGGACGTTCCAAGGCCAGCATGTAGATGGTGAACAGAAGCACGGCAGTGAACGTTATGCTCACAACATAGACTTAAGCACAACAGAATCCGAGTGTACATGTTGACACACAACTCAGGGTTTCCTGGACTAGGTGCTCTCCATCCTGCCTGCCATGTACTTATTCAAACTCCATGTTTTTCTCAAGTGTGTTCAGTACAGGAACTCTACCCATCCCTTGCCTGATATAATATTGCCTGGTTTGCCTGATATTAAAAAGCAAGAGTATCATTACTGTTTTAATGCCATGTACACTATATTGTTTTTAACTAACTTTAAAGTGGACAAGTTAGGCAACACTGAATTTACAACCCTACAAATATGAACAAGCACAATAGATTGTAAAGGGTTTACTTTAAAAACACAAGAGAAGAGCATGATAGTACTAATGTGAGCACTAATCTTTTAATCCCAAATGCTATTCAATCATCATCAACAAAGATTAAAGGGAAACCGAGGGAGAGAGTAAAAGAGGAAGATGAAAATCTATCTAGCTGGTGAAATATGACAATATGAAGCAGCAGAAGGTGGAGATTTGGTTGTACTGGGCAAACGAGATTAGGTTCACACCAAGACCCATAAAAGCCTGTCTAGAACAACATGAGTCTGATCCTCTGGGTTACAAAAACAAAAAATGTTCCTCAGCTCAGATGTAAATTATCTTCAAGTTTTAAGTTTGGTTTCAAGTACTAAAATCTGCTTGTTTTAGTACAATGCAGTTAGATATTAGTAGCAGAATGGTGTGATGTGCCCTGATCGTCTGGTTAGCAGAGTGGCTGAGAAATGTCATACTGATGTCACGTCTCTTCACATGTGACTCTCGTTGTTTGATTAGTACTGATAAACTCAACATTCCAAAAGCTGCCTGGTATCATTTATCAGATTTATTTTTAACTACGTCAGCTTGGAAATTTTACTCGCTAAAGATACTGATTTTAATTATTAGACACAACATGGATGTATTGGATCACTCAGTCTAGACCAAAAACCCAGATACAGCAGAAGATGAAAAAAAGCCCAACACAAGTGTAGCAAAGAATACATTCAGCATGTCTGAATAAAAATGAACCTTTGTACAATGCATTTAATGTAACTTAAAGAGAAATACTAACAACGGAATAATACAACTATTAATCATTGACAAATTCTACTATGCATGAAATTTTCATTTAGGCCCAGAAACTCTTGAATATTTACCCTTCAGCACAGTTTGTTTTGGAGTGGAAAGCCTACCCACAGCCAACTGTGGATAAATCACTACACACAACTGTTTAGATAATTCTTCATTTGAATTCCACTCACTACACACAACTGTTAGCATTTAAATTAAATGCTATCTGTCATCTGGTGAAATCCTATTTAGATATGAAAGAAGCATTGCGAGACTGAAGCCAATCAGAATGAAGCAGCAGACAGCAGTATGCATGTCCCTCACCCGAGGACGTAGTGGAAAGCCAGTATGACTGAATACAAACCACTAAGGCAGACCACACCACATATAGCGTTTCTCTTGGTTTAACTATGCCACTATTGCACTGCATCAGTATGTTCTGAGAGCTGCTGACAGACTGAGGAGGTTTTTCTGAAGAGGTTATTTGCATCACAGTCTGCATTTAACGTTAGAGCTCTTCAGCTTCACATTCAGTCCATCTGCACAGACCACACCAGCCTGCGAGAAGCATAACCACAAGAACAACCATAAGAGCTGATTAAGAACTTTCTATAGCCCAAGGACACAAATATCTCACTCGGTCTGGAGCAAACATGCTCAGGAATAAATCATGGAAGTCAAAAGTGTGTGTGTGTGTGGGCTGGGGTTGTTGATGAGGCTAAAGTGCATTCATGCCTGGTTTTCTGTTGGCAGTAGAAGGAACATGCACAGATGTGCATCTCATCGGCTACGTGCAGGTCAGACAAACTGTTCTCTACCATCTCATCTGACCATTTCCCCACTTGATCCACTCTGTTCTGGGCCTGCGTGTGCATGCCAGAGCCTTGAGCTGCCATCCACTCCAGACTGGGTTACATAACAGAGCAAACATCACAGCTGCACGAAGGAACCAGCCTCAGCCTGCTCGGTCGTGTCCGTCTCTCCCCGCATCTGGAGCAGCGCTACTGTATGGCAAGTCTTCCATCACACATGCTCCAGGTTCTCCATGCTAACACCACAACACCCACATTCTCTGTTCTCTCCAGAGAGACACAAGAGACAAAAACTCTATAAATGTTAAATATATATATATATATATTTTTGAATATTTGTGGTTTGGGTCGTCCCTGTTATTGAGATGCTGCAGGCTGAGTCATGTCTGATTGCCTGTTGCCTTGTTCTCCAGACATGCTGTACTGACTGCTCAAGGCACAATGTAAGCTGCACCAGCAGGAAGATGGTGTTAAGAGCTAGATAGACTAACTGTGCAATGTGGATTTAAATGCATTTGAAAATCAATCCTGAGACTACATAAAATCTGATGACTATGGGCACCAGTCACTGGTACTCCTACTGGAAGTAAAGTACTTTAGTAAAGTAAAGTATCAGTCACTGGTACTCCTACTGGAAGTAAAGTACTTTAAAGCACTACACAGAAAATCCAGCGACGTGATCCCTCACCGTCGGACCTGAAGAGTCAAGACACCAGTAGCTGCTGATTTACCACGCCATGCCTGAGACAGGAGGGCTCTGTATGCTTCTCTTTCTTGTCCGGCACATCCAGTACTGATGCGGGTGTGTGATCTAGTTCTTACTCTAATGCTTGAAGCTCCACACCCACTCCCCAGGGAGCAGACAGCTGGCTAAGAGAGAGACAGAGAGGGTTTCATCCCAGTCCTCACGCCCAGCTCGCCCAGGCCAGCTGGGACAACACCAGCTACAGCATCAGTTTGTCAAGTTTTGCTTGAGGAGCTTAGAAAGCTACTGAACTTTTTTTATGCGCAAATGAGTGCTTGGTTATTGCATATAAAATAGAAAGAGAAAAAAAAAACAAAAAAACCAAAACACACCACCACACTTCCCCTAAGTATAGTTCCTACTCAAGAGAACATTTTTAACATTCTAATATTTCCGTGTCCCTGACATTTCTGACATGTTGTGATTGTCTAATAACAGACTGCAGAGTGGAAACTCCCTTTACATAATGATCAATTGTAGAGATCCTGTGATAACTTGAAGCAAACAGGGCAATAAAACATGACTTCCACGATCAGTGAGCTTATCCTTAAAGCAGCCGTGTCTTTACCAACTCCCACAGCCAACCACAGTTACCGCTCCCTCATCCTGTGAAGTGGCACCTTCAACTGCGAAATTTATACACCAAACAGTAAAAGACTGTACCTGCATGTATGGCCATACCCCTCCTTCCCAGAAGAAGAGAATAAAACGGTCAGCAATCCATTGGTAGATCAGGTAACAGAGGAAGAGCAAGTGTGGAGAATGGATGAAGGCGAGAGCCTGGTGTGGTGCGGGGCAGCCGTCCTGAGACCTGAAGGGCGCGTCCGTGAGTATCTCACCTTCTCTTTTGATGGCAACCAATCGCTTCTGTGTTGGCGTGTGTGTGCACGCCCAGCTGTGCTAGTGCACGGTTCTCTGTAAGCCAGTTCCTGTCTTCATTATGTGTGGGTAACTGCGCCAAGATAGCAAGATAGCAAGATAGCAAGATAGCAAGATAGCAAGATAGCAAGATAGCAACAGTACCAAGTGACTTGGAGTTTTCCAGCACCTTGTAAAACCTTCAAACCAAAAAAAAGAAAAAGACGTCGGCTGGGGTGTTTCTGGTCTTAAACGAGCCACGTTCTTCTGCCGAGTCTTCAAGGAGGAGCACAGACGGCAACAACAAAAAAAAAACACACTGGTGCCAAAACACATTCCAGGTCACCTTTGACCCCTAA
Organism: Sternarchorhynchus goeldii; assembly: GCA_028565775.1. NCBI lineage: Eukaryota > Metazoa > Chordata > Actinopteri > Gymnotiformes > Apteronotidae > Sternarchorhynchus > Sternarchorhynchus goeldii. The sequence goes on from JAOXYF010000012.1 coordinate 3,614,323, forward strand.
AGTGCTCTCCTTTTCTCTCACTGTGCCTTTTCCTTCTGCACACAGAGTTATGCAATCCTTCGTACTGCTTTTAGGAAAACTCCCCCGTTTGTTCCCCTCACACTGCCTCCTGTATCCATTTTCCGCCTCCCGTACTGCAACGTCTTGTTCCAACATATAGGTACAAATTACTTGCATCACTGCAAAACCATTTTCCAGAGAACTAAGAACAAAAAAAAGCCACAGTATTCAACAGAATCTCCCCAACAGCTCCGATGTCGAGAAGAAAACAGCAACATTTCAAGTGTTTTAAACACGTGTGTGAAGACCGAAGACTTGTGCTGGAGGAGATAAAGTGGCCCTGCTATAACATGCCCCACACACAAGCACAGCCCCAGGGGAAAAGTGTTATTAGCCAAGGAGTGGTGCCTCCAGGCCAGGGGCCCGCAGACACAAGAATGGTCACTACTCAGTCACTGTCATTTATTCCCAGCAGAATCAAATTTTCTGCACCCTGTGCATCTATAGGTTATGATGATTCCCCACCAAATGTGAACCCATCAATTTATTTGTCTGGAAATAAACTGATGTCAGGTTCTCATCTCAGTCACAGTTGAATCCTCTCTTTCTTCAAGGACATACACCAAAGAGCTGTACAGACATGTCCTTACAACGCAATTCAAATTATCACTGACATTTCATTTCACTTTTACATCTTGCCAGATCACAAATGCTTAACCCCCCAAATGACTGTTGAAAATGTGGAGTTATGTAACTGAATTCAAGATATCTGAATGTCACAATAGTGGTGTTTCAAAGGAAGCTCTATTGTTCAACGGTAACAAAGGCCCAACCTACTTCTGCCATCAGCTAGAGCAGTGAGCACAAACCATCCATAACAGACAGAGCAAAGCCTACTGGAAGTACACAATCATAATGGAAATCAAAGACAGAAGCAACAAGAGAACAGTGGAAGAGAAATTTCACGGTCGGCACGTGAGTCAGTGGTAGACGCAGGGCATCGACTCACCGCTCTTCCTCTCACTCAAGGGCAGCAGGTTGGGCATGGACTGCAGCGAGAGCTCCTCCAGCACGCTGACCACAGCTTCGCTCCTGGGGCTGGTAGTGGAGCGAGCGTCCCCGACACTCGCCATGCTGCCTGTGCTCAGCTCCTCCCCTGCTCGGGGCTCTGGGGCCGCCAGCGTGACACAGGTGGGTGACGACGGGTGGACCTGCAACAGGTTGTAAACAGATGCAAACTTGGATCACACGTTGTGATGCGTTGCTAGGAAACCCTGTAAGAGGATACAAAGGGTACAGCACTTTGCAAAAAGTGAGCAAAATGTGAAGCGCTCAGGGTAGACATATGAGACCTCAATTACCTGCTGTTTTCTATAGCAGCTTCAACCTGGTTTATGGATAGGAAACACCATCTAACCACTGCAAGCTTTAAAAGAATAAGCTTTAGCATTTGACAAGATGGCTCAAAGCATGGCTTGTTCCACACTACTCACAAACAGATGACTCAGTTCTACACTAAACTGAGCTACTACTAAAATCTATTAAATAAATGTACACGTGGGTTCTATTGTTAAATGCATGTGACAAACATTACCTTGCATGTCCCCAGTTTAGCCAAATGCAAATATTTTTACTTAATTTATGTTAATAAATAAAATGTGGGTGCTTATACTATAAAACACTTGGAGCTGCAGGAATCATAGTGTGAAAGATGGAGCCACAGGGCGAGTTTAAACTTGCCTCATGGTCCTTGTGCAATATAAAGAACTAAGAACATACACTCCAAACAACATCAGCTAGAAAACTTGGAGCCTCCAGCAGTTGGGGAAGAAAGATCTACATCTCATAGCCTCATATCCCCCAGATCACAGCATTTTCTTGGCCTCTTAAAAATTATCTGCAAACTGAACTAACAAAGGACATATTTTTCAGCTTTTGCAAGGGACACAAACTCCCAGCTTGCCCTAACCATTTGTTCAATGGCTGTCATATTATTTCGGAAACCAAAATCGTTGCAAGCCTGAACAAAAATATGTTACACCTTAGCTCTGGCCCACATACCCCTCCTCCACACACACACACACACACACACACCACACACACAAACAACACACACACAAACAACACACACACAAACAACACACACACACACACACACACACACTAGAAGCCATGAGAATAAACAGGATGCTCTCCTGAACAATACTGGAAAGGCATATGTGAGAAAGAGGCATCACACAACACACAACGCCCAATGATTACTGAACCTGAGAACAGACCACAGAAAACTCCCTGAACAAGATCCAGTAACCATTACCGTAGCAGATGTCCAAGAAAGAGTCTCAAGTATGAAGAGCTGGACAACCACAGGCCCAGACATGGTCCATACCTACTGGCTGAAGAAGCTAAACTGCACTCTATGAGCACCTGGCAGCACAAATAAACCAGCTGCTAATGGATGGAACCCACACTGAATGGTTAATTGAAGGCAGGACAGTTCTTATCCTGAAAGATCCCGAAAGGAACAGTTCTATCCAACATGAAGTTCCTCTCAGGGATCACTACAGATAAGATGAGAAGGTACCTGGCTTAAAACATGAGCGAAGCCTGGAAAGGCATTAGAAAGAAACACCCGAGGAGCCAAACACCCAAGGAGCCAAACACCAACTATGTGTAGATGAAACCCTTGGTTATTAGACCAAAACAGACCAACCATTTGAATTGACTACAAGAAAGCATGTGTTTCAATGCACCACACATGGATCCTGGAATGGTTGAGGCTGTATAACATCAACAGGATGTTAACATTGGAGGACCTTCATGAAAAACTCATTGGAGCTATGTAAAACAAACACCATTCCAATAGCACAAGTCACCATAAAGTGCTGAATTTACTATGGAGTAAATTCACGAAGAGTGAAAAGCATCAGGAAGAGTGGCTATGGATACCAGCTATGCAATGGAGTAACCATCAGGCACCTCCTCTACATGGATGACATCAAGCTGTATTCCAGAACTAAACGAGACATTAACTCACTAAAACATCTCACCAGGGCATACAGCAGTGACACGGGAATGTCATTCGGACAGGATAAAGGTGGTCGAATGGTTACAAGGAGAGGGAAGGTAGTTAGAAATGAGGGGATCATACTACCAGAAGGAAACATAACAGATGTTGAGGGCAGTTAGAAATACCTTGGAAATCCCACAGGCACATGGGAATCATGAAGAAGCCTCAAGGAAAGCTGCTACCGCCAAATACTTACAAAGAGTGAGGCACACTCTGAGAAGAACGATATCTGGGCCATCAACACCTACACACGACCAATCATCAGATACTCCTATGGCATAAGCTGGACAAATGTGGGTTTTATCCCAAATTCAACATTCTGAGACTGTACTCCAAGCGGAAGGAGAGTAGCCAAGGACTAGTGACCTTCAGAGACACTATCCAGGATGAAACAACCAAGATCCATGAGTCCACCAGGAAGAAGGCCCCATGTGGAGAAAAGCTTAGCAAGTACCTCAGACAGCAGAAGCCTAAGGAGGAGGGGAATGTGGTGGAGCAGGATCCATAATGGAAGGATAAACCCCTACACAGTTTGCACCACCAGCAAATAGTGGAAGTAGCTGATTATGGAAAAAATTCTACCAATGGCTAGAAAAGGCTGGACTGAAAGATAGCATGAAGACCCTTATCATGACAGCACAGGAACAAGAGTGATAGAGGCGTGGTTCACCCACATGAGGCTGGGTTCTACCACCTAGCACATAACACCAGGATGCAAGGACGTGAATGGAACAGCATGACCGAATGTTTGGCATAGTACACAAACATAAGAGATGAAAGTTTCAAGGTCAAAGTGGGATTCTACACCCCTGCATGTGATGGAGAATGACCAAGCTAAGATCCTGTAGGACTTCCACATACAGACTAACAAAACGGTAATGGCTAACCAACCAAACATAGTAGTGGTGGATAAACAGCAGAAGGGAGCTTTAGTGATAGATGTAGTGATCCCAAATAACAGCAACATCAGGAAGAAGAAACACAAAATGCTCAAAAAATACCAAAGGCCAGAGGAAAAGCTAGAAAAGATGTGGAAGGTGAAGGCAACAGTGGTTCCTGTGGTAATCAAAGCACTAGGGGCTGTGACCTCCAAACCGGGGGAGTGGTTACAACAGGTCCCAGGAACATCATCCAAGATCTCTGTCAAGAAGAGTGCAGTCCTGGGAAGAGCTAAGATATTACACAGTGCCCTCATGCTCATAGGAATTATATATGTAGAATTCCAGGTTTCCAGGTGAGTAACTGCACTGTATTGTAATGGGAAGTAGATATTTAAAAATGTAGTGAAGTACAGAAGGTTTTCAAAACAACTAGGTGTTTCAGCTGTGCAAGCAAAGGGCCCCCC
>JAOXYF010000012.1:3628480-3668277 GCA_028565775.1 Sternarchorhynchus goeldii
GGTAAGGCATATGATCTTGGTTAAGTCCTGCACTCTCACATCAGTCTCCTGGGCAGTTCGGCCATGCTCCAGGTCTTCACACCATGTTCTCTGCAACCACCTGAACCGACACGGCGTGTGGCCACAAAGGTCCACCGTCCAGCACTAGGAACGTGGGGAACGTCTGTGCAGTTCTCAGGCAGCCTGTGATAAACTGAGCTGACGCAGCAGACTCTCTAACTGTAAGCTGCTTTGCACTGAACACTACATGATTATTACAGGTCACTGCCAAGGCTACACACAAAGGGAGTGAAGACGTCAAAGTTGCGTAGGAACCTTCCCAACTCCATGCTTTCCTTTTTCTTCCTAAGCCCTGCCAAACACAACTGTGAGGAGGGAGCCATTTTCAAGGACTGCTTCTCCTGGTCATTAGCTCATAAAGCAATACAAATTTAAAACGAATATATGCAGTATTGTTCGAGCAAGTCTTTTAGAGGTCAAATAAACAAATGCCCACATGTATTCCATTTGAATGTAGCACATTTAAAATGTAACTTTTAACCAGGTGTTTCCACGATTTTGCTTGGTGGACTAGACCTGCTGCTGGTTTCCCACCACGATATGGATCTATTATGTCCATTGAAGTCAATGTGATTAGCTGATTACATCCTAGCCTTTATTCCTCTGAGCCTGAGCTGTCAGCTCAGTGTCCCATGCAAAACTACTGTGAAACTGTTGTACAGTGACGCACGAAGATCCGTCACACTGCAAATAACCTGCAAAATGTTTTCGTAGTATCATTCTCACAGAGCGAAAACTGTCTGTCAGCAGACCACCAGATAAAGACAAACATAACCCTGTAACCTTCACACACACACACACACACACACAGATCTCCACATACAGATCTCACCATCTCATCCCGGCTTTGATGTCGATGGGTTTGGCATAGACATGATGATTGAAATAATACCTGCACACCATTGCATGATGTTTTCAACACCCAACTACTTAAAAAACAACTAGAGAAACAACTATAGCTGGCACAAATTCTGGAAACATCTTTAAACACTGAGTGAATATTCAGCTGAAAGAATGTGTTAATTTCATGTAGAATATAAACAGTTACACTTGCATTTGAGAAGGAGCATTTTCAGATCTTCTTAAATATAAACACTAAACTACAAAGAACTACCAGGTCCTGATCTATAAATAACTAACTTTACTAACACACTCACTTTGTCCATGAGACAAAACCTTGTCTGCTGATAATTCCATGTAAACTACTACTTTTGTCTTGTATATTCTGTCTTCACCCATTTCTGAAAGAAAATAGGCTGTGTGCTGCTGCAGTTCCTTTACTGGTTCCAAAAATAATTGTTATCAAATGATGTTCTTTGAGAAGTCATCCAATAATAAAATTAGTGTCTGACCTAATTTCAGGATTTGAGCTAGTAATTAGGCCTACAAATACCACATTAAACAGGTCTTTTTTATTATGTTCTTCATAAGGATCAGGATAAGCTTCTTTAAACGCTTCCACCCAACATGAGTGTTTTAATCACCTCTTAATTCAGTATGATTTTACTGATTAACTGAGTGGATCTTCCTGCCTTTACCACGTGCAAAACGAGAAGACAAAGCAAGAGATCAATAAAGCAAGAGAAATAAACAAACATCAAACATCAGTACAGCTAAAGAGTAAAAATGTGTTCAGTTGCAACGTCTTTTAATAAGAGCTTCTAAAAATTTTATATTTATGTTGACAGCTTCAAATTTGAGCAAATTTAAATATTATTTTCCAGGTTAGAGACTCAGCAGTCTTTTAAAGAAGAACCGTAATGAAGAAGGCAGAGATCAGCAACCACAGTAGGTTTCAAACCCAGGTCTTCCATGTGGCAAATATGCCCTCTGAACTAACTCCTTCACACTGTCTTCTCCTTCAGGGGAAAGACAACCTGTGCCAAAGCCATCAATGCACTTTCTGGAAAATGCATAAGCCTCACTGCGTATGGGAACAACAGTGCCCAGGCATGCTATCTAAAATCTTAGTACAATGTGAACAGGAAGGACACATTCCACATTGTGCAGGCCCACACCTGCCTGCAAAACATTACCTACAAACACAATAAGAAGAAACATGCCTCCGACTAGAAGGATGCTGCAGAGGAATGAAGACGGCTCTCCTCTCCTTCTAGAGAGCAGATTATGATAATCAAACCAAACACCTAGAATTTAGAATAAGTGCTGATTTTACTTAGTGCTATGTCAGAGTTGTGCATGTTAAACACATCATTAATAAGAATACATAACCATATGTAACCAATTCAACATGATTTCATCTGTTTGATTTCAAATTCAGACCATCTAGTTAGAATCAAACATGGGAGGAGTACAGTACCTTATTTATAAGATCCTGGGTAAGATCAGGTGTTCCATGTCCATTGCCAGTTTGATAATATTTACTGGAATCATACACATCACAGCCATTACAAAACAAAACGCCAATATCTTAAAAACGTGTAACCTTTACAAATGAATGTAACTGAATACACAAGACAAAAAACTACACTGTTTCCTGAATGGGACCGGATGTGCAGAAGGAAGGTTCCGTTAGCCAAGTAATAAAAATATAAGACAACCAAATCTAACAATAAAATCTACAGTGTACGACAGTGTAGAACAACCGGCGTTGCTGAGACAAGTGCTCTACATGCAAGAGTAGGTCACTGCTCAAGATCCACTCCTAGGTACCTAAACCAAACTAGCTAGTTCGCTTAGCTCGCCAACCAAACATGCACTAGCCAGCAAGCAAAATGACGAACGCGGCATCTGTTGATTATGGGTAGGTGTGTCCCACAGCTCGATAACCAGCATTATTTCATTGTACAAGCGTCCGATGTCAGTATAGGTGTGATGCGAGCTCGATAAAGACAGACATCAACGTAATCAGCAAGTATGCAACACAAACAACAACGCTAGCGAAGCTGGCTAGCGACTTTGTTAAGATTATATGTCACGGCATGGCGACAGCAGGAAGTGCAATGTCAGTAAAAAACTACTTTTAATATCTTTAAATGCATACCGTATTGATAATCAACACAAACAGATACGAAACAAACAGGTATATAAATTTTATAGGTATTTATATCGGTGGCGCAGGCTAACACTGGAGCCTAGCAGATGGATCAAATACGTCGCGCCATGCACTTCACTCCCCAACCCTGCAGCGCCCGTTCAGGTCGGTCCAGCCCACACAAGCGGGTAGCGCAGTGCTAACTACTTATTAGCGAACTAGCTTGCCACTTTTCTTAAGTTAAGGGCGCGTTCGCAAGCTTGGTCGCACATGTCTAAACAACTTACCAGGTTGCGGGGAGCTAAGTGTAGTAATAGGTTGGATTTTGACACTCTTCATTTATGCACAGTACCGTGCCGCCATGATTAATATAAAGCTATGCTCAGAAATCCCGACCGAACCCACTCCGCAGCGCGAGCGATGCCCGTGGAATCCCACTGCTTCCGGGTGATTACTGAGTAACATTTTACATAATTAAAAAAGTGAATGTACCTAAGCGTTGTACATTATAAATATGGATGTAGGATATTTCAACTGGCTTACTTTTGCACTTGAAAGATGAAAAATATGGGACGGAATATTATTATTATGGTAAAAGCATTACATGTGCATTAAATAAATATATAAAATGTAAATAATTTGTATTTTGGACATTAAGAAAAAGAGGAACAGAGAACAATTGGGTACTATTGGGTACTAATCTGAGGCTCCCTTAACAATAAAGACTGAGAGAACAATTGAGAGGTTGGGAGGTACTAATCTGAGGCTCCATGAGGCTCCCTTAAAATAATCTGAGGCTCCCTTAACAATAAAGACTGAGAGCAGTAAGAAGTGTTGATGACTGTTGAAACATGAAACATGATCATCTTACTCCATCTACTGGTCTAGTGTCAAGAATAGTGTTTGGATAACCGATGTACAGCGTATGGTTTGACCACTCTTTCGTTATTTATGGGATTCAACTCAGCGGTGTCATAATGAATTACTAACAGGAAGGCTTTGTTCAATTATGTTCATATTTAGCTGCAAGTAAAAAAACTGTTTTTGAAATATTTTATTTAGGCACTTACACACGTGAAGTATGAGCAATAAACACGTTGTGTAGTGGACTGTAAACGTTGTAAAGGTAATACATTCAGACTATGTCAATTTCCCACGTTTTACTGCCTTTCTAGAGATAACGGCTATGAAAATATTTAAGATTTCTCAAAGGGATTTACATTCATCTTTAATAGATATAAAATGATGAACATACCAAGTACAAAATCTTTGTTTTCATTACTAAACAATCTGACAACAGTTTTGTGAGAAGAAAGCTCTTCTAAAATAAGGCCCCTTCTTGTCATACCCACAGATAGCACATCAGGTGAATACAGATATAAACCCACACGTTATAACCAAGTTGTTCCACCAGCTACTACAACATGTAGGCACTACTCGAAAGCTATCAGAAGTACAGACTGTTGATTCTGAAATGTTGTTACTTCAAATATAGACTCCCAGATCATGGCTGGGTGGTAAAGATGGTGACTCCATGACACAGACGAGAATCTCTGCACATCTCGGTTTTTTTCGTTGTGACTTTCCCTTTATCCTGCTCCGTCGTGCTTGGTCGCTCTTTCCCATGGACATATGATTTCCTTCACACCTCCCCTTGCTGTACCAGGGCTCCCCTCCTCCTCGTCCTCTGAGTCAATGGGGTAAATGCGGCACTCGGGTGGGATGTCCACTTTGATTTGGAAAAAACTGCAGAAAAGATAGTGGAGGTAAGACAATTGCAACACAACACAGTGGGCTAGTTGTGGCGCATGTGATACATGAACGGTTTTATAATCACAGAACTATTAATGATCATGGTTGCGATTAACTGAGAGCTAGCAAAAAAGCGTCAGGTGTATGTGAATGGTATATATTATTTATGACTCACTTTGCGATCCTCTTCGGCTGTGGCTGTGCGTGCGGCTCGACACCGAGCGGCTGCACCCTCCCTCCCCCTGCAGACACAGCGCATTTCGGCGATAGGCTGGCAAACACTGATGGGGCGTTGCATCCCCTGCGAAGAAGTCGGCTCAGGGACAGAGCCACGCGAGACTTGGACGCGGGGAGCTGGCTCCCCTCCACGCCAGAGGCCTCGCCACTCTCGGCTATAGAGGGGAAATGGGACGAAGCAGGTCCTGCGCCGTCAAAGCGCCTCTCTGAGGCCGGGGTGCTGTCGATGGCCACGCTGATAGGGGAGGGGCAGGCGGCACTGTTGGGCAGCGTCATGACTCCTGGAGAGGCCGTGGGCTGGTTCTCACAGATACCCGTGTAAACAGCCAGATGGGGCACAGGTGCGGTGTACCTGCACAGCTTTAGGGGCACAGCAAGCACAAGCTAGTTTGGACATCACCTCGTTATATGTGCACTGGCACTAGAGGGTTTTATTTTTATCATCTTTGTGAGCAAATGACAAGTCACTCTGGATAAGCACCTGGTAAATACAGAAAATGTAAATAAACTATGTTGTTAATGTGTTGCAATTCCAGGTTTATTTTATGTACATGCAGAGTAAATATAAGTTCATGTCTAATTTGTATGTCTAAACTGGTACATTACCTAATAATAATAATAATAATAGTGTGGTCTTTGTTTATTCATACATTAGTATGCAATTTTGTTTTTTGTAATAAATTCAGTCAGTTATTGATTATCATAATGAAGATTATCACAATGTTTTGCTACTTGGTAATTTAACAGTAAACTACTGTACATACAGGAATGACATTATGGTGCCATAGTGAAACATACACAGGATTTTGAACAAAAAGTAAATGATGATGAATGATAAAGACATATGATATATGATATGATATGATATGATATGATATGATATGATATGATATGATATATGATATATGACCAGAAATGGTTGCAGTATTTTTTCATGACTTTATTACATGGATGGTAAACAGATCACACCAAACAGACAAGGTAGAAAAGACAAAATAAATAAATGAATAAAATAGAGACATGGACAGAGGTTGTTGACGAAAGCCATAACGAAAACTGTAACGGTGGCCGCCCTGGGCTCCTCCTTCGTCTCGTGTCTGTGTGAGGGGAGTGCGTCGGCGCTGGTGAGTGTGTGTGTATTGCCGTGTGTGTCTCTGTGTGTTAATGGTGGTGAGGTGTTGAATGGTCGTCGTGTTTGTGTCTCGTTATCGTTATCAGTCGCACCTGTGGTGAGTCCAGTGACAAAAACAAAATGACAGAATCTAACAAAACAGACATTATCATGGCACTTCTGTATAATGTTAGCATACATCATGAATCTCCTATTAAAGACCATTAGAAGCCTGTGTTGCTTATATTCATTATATATTAGAGCTATTGAATGATTAAATAAAATATCACACACACACACACACACACACACACACAGTCTTCAGGAGCCTGATCTAGGCCCTGTGTTTATTTTTCCCTTAATCTCTTTTGGGCCAGTTTGCTCATAACCTGCGTGATGTCCACAGGGCCGCTGGAGGCCAGTTTGGCCTTCTGCTCCTCCTCCTGCTGTCTCAGGATGATGGGACTCAGGCTGGGCCTACGCTTTCTGGCATTCTGCTCCAGCTGGGCTTCGCTGGGAGGGGAAACGGAGTCAAATGTGTCGTGACATTTGTGCTCTGGCCAGCACCACATGGCAGTTGATCTTTACAGGCACTGTTTGAGGTCTAAAATGAGAGTGTTGTTCCTGGGGCAGTGCACTTTGTGGCTAACCTGAATCTGTGGGGCTCTGGAGACACCGCCTTACTCTGTGTGTCCTTAAACACTGGGGACTTCAGATATCGGCCAAATGAGTCCTTAAAGGAAGCCAAAGATAAAATTAGCATCACAGTTGAAGTACAGAGAATAGATGATCTTGTCAATGATAGTTTCACAGTATGACGATGACCTTTTTCATGAGCATGTAGATGTGGGTCTGGGCAGCGTCCAGAACATAGCGATGTGGGTGAGACAGACCCTTCACAGTGATCTCCATGGTTTTTCCATCAATGTTAATCCACCGGGGAGCTCCACGAGCCAGAAAAGTCCTACAAAGATCCAGTCATGCAATTTCTAAGAACCGTTAATGAAAATGCTGTATAGACAGTATGCATATAAAAATGTAAATATTGTACTTCCAAGTCTTTACATGTACATATAGCGTCTACCCACTGAGAGCACACATGACTGGTATGAAGCGCATTACTTATAGATCTGCTGAGCCTTCTCTTGCATTGTAGCTGCTGCCCCCCATTTCAGGTCTTCACATGCCTCCCAGAATGCAAGATTCTCACCTATTCATCATCAGAAATTCATTCAATTAATCAGCTGGTGGAATAAGATTCTAATCTCATCTAAATTGCTTTGATGTATTCAAATTCTTCTACATGATCCTAAACCTGTCAAGAGGGTTTTTGTTTATGGTAGTGTAAACGATACGGATTAGGGATGCAACAGTGGCACCAGCCTGTTTCTGGGGTGATGAGGATTCATATGTGTAATGTAAATGCTACATACCACTGAACTCCTTCTTCAGGAAGAGACGGAAATCGGCTCGTCCACGAGGATCAGAGAGCAGCTCGCCGAAGCTGAACGTCCAGCGCTCCACTCTCATTCTCGTGGGATTCTCAACACTTTTTAAAGCACACACATGGAATGCAGCGTACATGTAATGCATGTGTATGCATGAACATGTGTATACATAAACGTGTGTATACATGAACATGTGTGCTCACTCACAAACACAAATGCACTCGCACACACACACACACACACACACACAAAGGCTTTGTCAACATTTTCAGCCCAATTCAATAACTAAAAGCACAAAGTCTAAAACCTGAAATTTGAAACCTAAATTCAAATAGAAACTTAAAATTCTGTCAGTAATATTTACTGACTTTGGTTTGTTAAGGTCCCAGTATGTCACATCATCAGTCAGCCAGGGGTTGCTTGGAAGGCAAGGGTGCAGGACAGGGTCGTGGTGTTTGTATGTTGTGCTGTACTTCACAAGGCTGAAAAGGTATAACAGCATGTAATATTTTTATACATTAAAATACTTGATCCCAATGTTTAACACATTTAGGATGTTTAATTTCAATCCCAAAAGGCATGTTTAAGTTTCTGACATACGCTCCAATGGATACAGATGACTTCACTCTGGGCCTCATGATACACTGCTGAGTAAAGATGATCTAGACCAAGGAGAAATCAAATAATTAGTTGGTAACTGTTGAAATATGTCATTAATATTTTAATGTCATAATACTGAGTATAATTTAAAATAGAATGTCAAATGACTTGTTCAGTATTGAAAAAATACTCCCACAAATATTTGTTCCCATGATGTAATATATATTATTGGTGTAAAGTAAACTTATCACTCACTAGTCTCCTGTAGAAGTCAGATGTTTTTTTCTGAAAATCAGTAGAACACTGTTTTAGGAGCCACATCCAGAAAACAATGCTTCTTTGAGCAGTAGATTAAAAGAGCTCTAGACTGTTCTAGACTCTAGTCTATGCTAGATACTGTTTTATGGCACTGTTTGTTATTGTAAAAACAATGGCAAAAACACTAAAGGAATTACTCTCACTGGCAGTGATAGAGAGAGAGAGAGAGAGAGAGAGAGAGCAGCTGATCCTTATGTGATGTAAAGTACTTAAAAAAAGAGAGTCGTTGATCTTTATGTAATGTAAAGTACTTTAGGTGATATGAAGCAAAGAACTGTGCTATACTGATAAAATTCATCATAAGTAAACATTATTCAATTCTGTTATGCTTGGGAAAAAATCTTGACATACATAACTGATGATGATTTCACACAATTCTCAGACAAAATCTGGAAATAAATGATACAAAAACAGAGTTACAAATAACAGCATAGATGTGTTCTGATGTATTTCTTAATGATATGCTGTGTTTCAAATTCCTACTATTAGGTCTCTTTATGTTCACAACATTAGATCTAAATGTTCAGAGCTCTCCCAGTGAGCAGCAATAATAGGGTTAACATAAATCCTCTTTCATATAAGCTGATCGAGTAAACGTGCCCTTGACAGACTAGGTTCACCACACCCAAAAACAAACCTGCATAGCTAACCTGGCGATTAGAAGGATCACCTAATTCCTAAATTCATGAATGTTAAAAAAATATCTCAGTAAAAGCTCAAAAGCCAGACTCACCTTCTCACCTCCTCCTGATTGGGATCCACCAGTCGATCTAGTCCATAGTCCATCCCACTTCTTGTTCCTGGCTGTTTGGTTAAAACAGTGAAGAAAGGTAATGCTTTGTGCATGCATACATCACTGTCCTCAGCGTCTGCTCAGTCAGGACGTGGAGTTATCATGCAGTGTACAGTAAGACTGTCAATCTGGATGTTAACTGGGTGTTGCGTGATTAAGTAATGTGATCTTACACACTAGAGCTCCTTCTGTGTCAGAAACAACTGATTGCTACTCTTCATCAAATAAGTACAGCTTTCAAAAGCACATATTGCAATCTTATGAAATATTACTGCTTTAGTGAAAATAGTCTTTTGAATTCACAAATGTCCACAATGTGTTTTCTTACACTAATGAAAAAAGACATTGTCTTATCAGCTCACCGGTGGTCTGTGCACAACCCAGTAGGCTCTCTCCTGGCAGTCAAACACCACGCGATCTGGTTTCTTCCTCTCCTTTCCTGCCCTGTGCATAAAGAAAACACATTGTCATACACTTCAGAAGACCTGTAAACTGATGTCCAATCTCACTGCTATATATTTCGGCACAGAAACGTCCAAAGGTAATATTCAGTAAAACCTTTAAAAAACTGTTGAGCATGCAAGACAGACAAAACTTAGATATGTACAGTGTCTAAAATGTGGCACACAGATACAAAATATTACAACTGACTTATTACACCTGACAGACCTGTACTGCTCTTTTGCCTGCATCACAATAAAGTCCCACTTGTGGTTCATCCATTTGTGAAGATGACTGTACTGTTCCTGAGATGAAAAACACATTGTGTATTAATTCCTGTCCCAAGAGCTACCATGGCAAGATGGCACTACCTTAATGAAAGTTGTTTTACTGGAGATGTGGAGAGGAGTCTGATCTTTGAATCATTACCTGTTCATGAGGCTCTAACATCCCCTTTTTACGTATATTTCTCTTTGCCAAGTATATTGCTTGAAAATATAAAAGAAATGACTATTACATTTTCCATATACATGTGTTATTACAGTCTGTATGTTGGTACATCAATTTAAATAATAATATAAGATCAGAATGTGCAGAGAAGAAAAAACCCAAAGAGCAGCTGCTACCGTAGTCTGTGTCCTCCACTGCCCACTGCTGTGCTGGCCAGAAATACGGTGTCTGTGGCAGAAAAGTGCACAACTTCACCCCTATAAACAATCACAGAAACACTCACAGCAAACACCCTCACTGTTTGAGAAGGATATGCATAAATCTTACCTGGAAACGATACAGTGAGACATCTGGTTTCAGGATGAGTCTCTTATGATCCTGCAGTGGATAAATGTACCCAAAGGCCACCATCTGGGTGCCCATGACTTGGGCCTCTAGAATGCAATGAAAGAGATTATTATACAGTTATAAAACACAACTAATATAGACTAAACACTTGCTTTCTACACTAACTGCTGTGTTAACATGCAAATCTAAAACAGAAAATTTGTATGGATTTAATTTGAATAAAAGAGAACTTATCTACCAAAAGCGAGTGTAATTCACCTGCTCTAGAGGTATATTTCTATTACATACCAAATAAATAACTGTACTTACCAACAGCATCAATTTTGAAATGATTAGCAATCCATTCAACAATATCTTCACCTGGCGGAAGATGAAAAATGTGGTTAGAGTAAATGAGGGGGTACAAATAAGAAGAAGATTCTGAGGAGTTCAGAATGCACTTTATTCTTCCAGAGCTCATTCAACATTTGTACCATCAAATGAATCTCTTCTTCCTAATTTAAGTGATTACTGTTTTAAAGCTGTGCATTGTAAAAAAGGACAGACTATTACACATAGGGTTGTTTGGGTAATAGTGGTAAGGTTATGATTACGTTCCCTGGCACGTGGCCAGCAGGAAATCTTTTAATTGGAGCCAAATGAGCACAGCCCTGCATGAGTGGATCAGAGTGGCTTCATTAGTGGGGAGAGTAGGTATGATCCACGTGATCCCCTAAATCATTCATGACCACCTTGAGTGTGTTTTGCATGCCTCTTCGAGAACAAAAAAATAAAACAATGTGGAGAATGATTACAACTGAAAGATTATGTTGAACATTAGGGGAAAATGGACTGGCCTTAATGCCACATCTCAAGCTGTTTGTGGTTACAGAGCAGTAAGGCTATGAACGGAGAGGAGATGAGACCACACAGCCTAGAGGAGGGAGTCACTGCAGCCAGCTGCACAGAGGTTGTCATGGCAATAGATACTTCAGTCTTAGACCAACATAAGAGGACTCTAATGCATGGACTGCTGTGGTAAATACCACAGTTAAGGAATGATAGATCTCAGGAAATCAATACACATGGGAGAGCGATCAGTTAATGTTAGCTGATTTATTTCATATGCTGCATGTTGTTTTCTATTCACGTCATTTAATCTGGCAGCAAGTATGACTGCACACATAATTACATACATGTCCATGCATCTACACGGCAGTCACATGTGTCTGTGATATCACCTGTGATGGCGTGAGGGATGGTAGTGATGACCAGCCTCTGAGTCTGTGATCTCACCCCAGTCTTGAGTTCTTGCATTTCCAACACCACAGCTTCCATCTGCCATTATAGACAAATAAAACACAAGGAGGGTAAAGAGAATATTTGGATAAGAATCTAATATTAACAAACTTCTATTTGCACTCGCTTTCACTATTAGAAGACCATCATCAGTTCAGTGATGGATTATGTAGATCTTTCTATCATCCGGTTCAGTGATGGATTATGTAGATCTTTCTATCAACCAGACATTCAGCCTATCACCCACATGTCTTTTCCATGCTGCTCAGTGTGGCCAATGCTGATGAGAAAATGGTAAAAGCAAAAAAGCTCACTTTGGTGTCACTATTTATACTAATGCTGACTTTGATGTCACCTCCTTTGCCAGTTTCCATATTTGCAATAGACCTATTTTCTTCAAATATGGAAATTACGTTAATATTATTTGCCAGTTTACATGTAATTTAGTTGCAAAGCATCCTGATTACACTTTTAATAGGATATTTCATATTGGAGTTTTCATATTGGAAAATTCCTCAAGAATCATTTTTAATATTATGCACATATGTATAACTTAAATCTTAAAAGTTTAAAAAATATATTAATATAATTCTGTTCATGTCATGAAAAACAGTTTTAAATAACAAAAGCTCACTGGTTTGTTCACAAATGAACTGTTAACATGTGATATTCAGGCAGGAAGTTGCCCCTCCTGACGTCTTGTGTCGGTTCATTCCCTGATGGCTGTGTGGCTGACCTCTTTGAAATATGGCTGGCGATTGATTGGTCACACACTTGAGCTGTTTGAAGCTGCTTCTTGCTTTGCCAGGGTCTCTGGCTTTTGAAGACTGAGGAATCAGGAACCCTTATGTGGATCACAGTGAGCTCTCAGGCAAGTTATTGACTTTTACAATATTACATTTAGCTCACCTGACAGGCAGCCATAGGGCATCTGTTTACAAAATGGTATTTTGGCATCACACAGTGCAATACCTTACAGACTCAAGAGTGTTTTATTGTAGCACCAGGTGATAAAGCCAGGCTAGCACCTTAACTCATACAGTGGTCACACAGTGACCTTAACTCTGGCAGTAATCTGGGCAAGATTTTTATATACGCAATATGTTTTATACTCTATATACAAAAAGCATATGCAGATTAATTGTAAACTGAACATTTTAGGTGACAAAAAAGGTGGTTTAAAGAGGATTTAGGGTGATGAGAACAGCACAAGGGTGAAATCAATACACTGTGCCATTGTTGACAGGTTACAGTGTGACTTCTTATTAATTCTTTCTTAAAATCAACAAAAAATGTGCCTTCATAAGAACACAACGTTTTACAACAGTAAAACTGCTTAACGGTAATAGAAATTAAGGTACTGTTACGTAGACGTACTTGATTATGAACAAAAGCAACAGTTACCGTGGAAATGTATTAGAGGGAGCGTGTTTAGACATTTTAATCAGTTAACATGCCTCAAAAACTTAAAGTCAATAAATTTACTGGTATGTTCTGTGAGCTTCTATAAGTAACCTGGTGAACCTCAAATAGATCCAGTAAAGAGGATTTCTCTTCAAGCTATAACTCGCATGATACCAGTGGAAAATAACCACAAAAGCATAATATACTGAATAACAACAAATCCCCCCTAGATGAAGCTGTTTCTGTAGTCCTTTCCATGCGTTCAACCCACCTTTTTCAGACAAGCCATCCGCGGTCTATAACGCTGTCCATGATCCCGGACATTTCTTATAGTCATGGTTACGTCTCTAGGTTTCACAATAGGGTTACAGTCGAGGAGCGAAGAATAATGAATAAAGTCCTCGGATAAACGCGTGACTTAAATACTGCCAGAGTCTAATCTCTTATCATTATTGATACACACAAGACGAAGGTCGTCTCCGCCAATCAGGTAACAGTGTTAGTCCTACAAGTCAACCTGTCACATCCTGCTATAGTCTAGGCGATTAGACGTTAATAACAGCTATATCGATAACAGCTCTATCCAATAGGTGGCAGTGTTGGCCTAGCAATGAGCTCTCTCTCGTTTTTCACTCCCGTTGTCGTTAAGAGGAATCAAAGTTACAGATGATTTGCGGTGATAACTCGATGGTGTCTGTCACATACTACACGCTACGTTACTAAAGCCGTTGTCAAGGATAGCCTTATAATAAAGTTATGGTTTTTTTTACAAACATTGCAGATTTATTCTGAAACACAAGTTGAAATCACACGAGGTCTTAAGAAATCGGTACACATGTAGAACTACTATACTCATAAAATCTTCTAAATTCTTACAAAAATGCTTATTTATCTGTGACCTAGGTCTAGATATTTAGGTACGTGTAGGTGCTAGTGCAAAGATCAAAATGTCTTAAAATATCGAAATAAACGTTCCTCCGCATGTCAGGCTATTTTTTGATAAGAATATTGGAATCAGTTTAATTTAGGGGAGTTGTCTGAGCCTTTAATTGTAGTTGTTAGAATTAACGTTTTACTAACTCTAACAAAAAGTTACCGCCCAGATTTGTGAACGCGCAAGGAGCACCCTCCCGTGAGTGATGTATCCATGAAGTTGTTACTACAAAAATGGCTGATTTCCTGCCCTCCCGGACTGCAGTAGTTTGTATCCCCAATTGTCTTCTCTCTAACAACGAAATTGAACAGCAGAGAAAATCTAAAGAGATCGACAGATGTCTTTCTCGGGAAAAGACGTATGTAAAGCGACTAGTTAAGATTTTACTTCTTGGAGCTGGTGAAAGTGGAAAATCAACTTTCCTCAAACAAATGCGCATAATTCATGGGCAGGACTTCGATCAGCGGGCCAAAGAAGAGTTCCGGGCTACGATCTACAGCAATGTTATCAAAGGTAGTTAACTCTCCAATATCGAAAGAGACGGTTTGTCGATTACGAAAACATGCAGATATATCAAAAATCAACGCCCTTTACTAATTTCAAAGTGAAAGTGATTTCGTGTAACGAGCATTTCCGATAAGTTTCGATGTAGACGTACACAACCAATCACATTTGGAATCAGCGACCTATACAAATGTTCGCGCCGTGCCTTTGTACTTAATCGCTTAACTTTAGTTTTATGTTTTCATCGATGCTTTTGTGGTGGCATTATTTTTTAAAAAACGAGGCAGAGTGAATCACATGATCAAAAGACATTCCAGGGCATGGTAAGATCTGATTTAGGTTAACTTCCATGATTTTAAACATCTCACGTTACTTATTTACTTGGTGTGCCGTTTGTTTTTCTAATAAATAAATAATAACAATAATAATAATAATAATAATAATGTTCAATGTAATAACAAGGTTCTAAAGTGGCTTTAATGAACAAAAATGACCCTCTGTTTTCTGCAGATGGTTTATCATTAAACATCCATTTTATTAACTTAATGGACATCACAGTATTTATTTATTTTTTTCTCAGCCTTTCTTTACAAAATGTTCTTGTTTGGGTTTGTCTGCAGGAATACGAGTGCTGGCAGATGCCAGAGAAAAACTGCACATTCCTTGGGGAGACGCCTCTAACCAAGCCCATGGTGAGATGGTAATGGGCTTCGACACGCGCTCAGCCTTGATGGCCCAGGGAATAGTAGAGACCAAAGTCTTTCTGCATTATCTGACTTCCATCCGTACCTTGTGGGCTGACGGTGGGATTCAGTGTGCCTACGACAGAAGAAGAGAGTTTCAGCTGGTGAGTTTGATGCTGTGTGTGTGGGCTTTTCAGTAGCATCATACGTTTTGTAAAGAATTGGATCAGTTGGCTTGGGTATTGTTTTCTCTGGATATCAGGTTACACTGAAGCTGATGTGTTGACCAGCCTTTTCACTGTATTCAACCTTCCACTTCATTTTACAGTTGTTGTCTTTTAGCTGTTTCACACGTGGTGTGTTTGAAACCTACTTGACTGAATGTGTGAGCAGTGGTGAAGTTGTCTGTAATGTTGATGTAATTGGTTGTTACTGGTCAGCGTAGCGAAGATGAAGAAAGGTGTTTTTCTGCATGCGTCTTCGGTTCGTGTGGTAATGTATCCACTTTACTGGCAGGTTTCCTCTCTCACATCCATCTTTATTCTGTGAGTATGTTCATGTAGCCACACAGCTTCTAGACCTCTTATCTTGCTTATAATAAGATATTCCACACATGGTGCAGTGGATGCAGGTGTAATTAGATCATTTCTTCCATTCATGTAGAAACTGCTGTCTGAGCACTGCTATATACACTGCTGTGTGCAGGCCTCGTTCTTGGACTACACTCCATTCCTGAATACAAAGGCATATGCTTCTTTGAATAATCCATCTGCAAGGCCGTACTGAGCAAAACCACCAATAAAATGACTGAATGCCACGTTAAGATCTGATGCACTTTTTCTTTTGGAGGTTTGTGCTAAAAGATTGGCCACGCCCTCTCCCTCTGTTAATCCTGAGTCTTACAGGCTTTTTTTATTGCCCTGTCATCAGGATTTTAGTAACTTTGGGGGGGGGGGTGTTTTTTTTGTTTGTTTTTTTTTTTAAATCACTTTTTTTTGTGTTTTATCTTTTGTCAAACTCAGGATTTAATGACCGTAACCACAAACAGTAACATCAAGCAAAAGTGAAACTCATGTCATGTGGTCACAGAAATCTCCCTATTCCTTTTGTCTTTAACATGTCTTTCCTTAAAGGAGCAAACCTTTACCACCATATAGTAACAAGCAATATTTGAGTGATTTCCCCCCCCCCCCTTTTCTCCGACTGCAATGTGCTGCTGACATCAAATTTCTTTATAATCTTCAGATTAGAGTGGGTCCCACATCTAGACAGGCCTCTAGGTGTCAGTGTAATGGCTATTTTAATATGTGAAGAAATGCTGTAAAATCAAATTTATTGCTTCTTTAATATAAGGATTAATTTAAATTAAATGAATTGCTACATGACCAGGTAGAGAATCGTACAAAATGTTTACAGGTTAAAACTGCTCAGGACACAGTGGGTTTTGGGGAGGCATTTATGGTTTGAGTTTAGGATTGACCTTTAGGACAAAGGTCACAGTTGTTATGCCTTCAATAGTTTGAAAGAAAAAAATAACCCTAAACGGCTCAAGGAACCTGTTATATTTGTGCTTGATAACTGATTGTTCCAACCATCATGTTAATTTTACATTGAATTTAATGTAGCCTTATGTATCCCTACATTTTTAGACATTACATTGTTTTCTAAGCGATTTCTTTTTCACATCAATTTTCCTAAACATCGCCATGTTAGTGTTCAGTTGTAAGGTAAGTTAATTGGAGTGGGATAAATTTGTGTTAGTACTTCTATAACCTTAAGAATATATTTCCAAGAATATAAACAAATTCTAAGCTTGTTGTGCGATTGTGCTATAATTGCTTGGATAGTATATTTTGTACTTCTTGTGTCTAGGGTGAATCGGTGAAATACTTCCTGGATGACTTGGATAGACTTGGGCAGCCGGTAAATTCTGATGAACGAACACACACACACACACACCCTCTGCAATATAGTTGAACATTGTCGTTATAAATGCTCATTATTTTATATGTGGATCACTACTTTTATTTAATCCAAAAGTTTTCTCTCTCCCCCCGCCTGCTAATTGGCAGGACTACTTGCCAACTCAGCAGGATATACTTCTGGCAAGGAAACCTACCAAGGGCATCCATGAGTATGAGTTTGAGATCAAGAATGTTCCCTTCATGATGGTGGATGTGGGTGGTCAGCGGTCGGAGAGACGGCGATGGTTTGAATGCTTTGACTGTGTGACTTCGGTCCTTTTCCTGGCCTCGTCCAGCGAATTTGATCAGGTTCTCATGGAAGACCGGCAGACCAACAGGCTCATGGAATCACTCAACATATTTGAGACCATCGTCAACAACCGCGTCTTTTCGAAGGCGTCGATCATTCTCTTTCTCAATAAGACGGACTTGCTGGAAGAGAAGGTCAAGATTGCGTCCATCAAAGACTATTTCCCTGAGTACACGGGTGAGCCACACAATCTGCCTGACGTGCAGAAGTTCCTGGTGGAGTGCTTCCGTAGCAAGCGGCGGGAGCAGCAGAAACCGCTCTACCACCACTTCACCACTGCCATCAACACAGAGAACATCCGTCTCGTGTTTCGTGACGTCAAAGACACTATCTTGCACGAAAATCTGAAACAGCTCATGCTGCAGTAAGAGACGCACTGCAGCCGTTAAGACCATTTAAATAAAATTTTCTGTTTAACATGTAGTCCAAGTGATCAAAGGCCCTGATATCAGCACAGTTCCCCACACTGGGTAGAATTCAACATTGGCAGATAAAGCTGCTGCTTCTTCAGGCACATTTCTGCTAGGGTTTTTTTTTTTGTTGTTGTTGTTGTTGTTGTTTTTACCCCTTTCCCTCCCTCCCCCAGTTCATTTGTTTTGCTGTTTTGAGTTGTGTGTGTGTCCAAGTTCAAGGGTTCTATCTGTAGCTACACTTGTATGGAAGCCATCACATCTCCTCTGGAGCAATATGTCATATGGTCAGTACAGGGTGTGCAACTCTGAGATGTGATTCTCCCTGTAACCTACACAACACGTTATGTCTGTAATGGCCACAATACTTAATTTCATTTTGTTTGGGTATTTTATTGACACTAGCAGTTAGCTAGTAATACAAACGATAGAGAGAAAGATGACTGGCTACCATGAAGTAGGTTAATAGAGCGATGGTGGGAGTTTTAACTCAAGCACTGCAGGATCAAGTCCTATTACTACATGAAACATGGATTCATGTATGGCTTGTGGTTTATGTGGAATGGACAGAATGTTTTACTGATCCCTTGTTAGAAGTTCTGAATAAGTCTGGCAAGTTTTTCACAGCAGCTCAGACTGAATGGTGAGTTTCATGTTCTGTTTCAGGGTTGGTTTAAACCCCCCTGTGGGGGATTTGGCCTTCATATTTGTGGAACAGGTATGGACATGTCGTACAGCTCTGTGGCAAATGTAGGTGAACTGTACACTGTGCGGCTGCCCCAAATATATGACTCACACTCCAAACTGCATGCTAACTGACTAATTTTATGCTTGTTAACTACTGAGACTCAGGGCTGTAAATATGCATTATAGAGTTATATCAGATTACCAGAATTATGTTGGAACCTTTTTTTTTTTTTTTTTTAAACCATCCTCTTTCAAAACAAACAGTATCTGTGCACTTCATACTGAAACTGTAATATCCTAATTAAGGTACCTGTATGAGATACTGTTACCCTTATGGAAAGGGAAAGACTCTTGGATAATGTTATATAGAATGTACAGTACGATGTACAGAATCCTTACTGATGGATTTTAATCGTGGTTTGACGTTGGTTTTTTTTTTTTAAACTTTGCAATGTCCTTTAAATTGACATCAATATAACCAGAATTATCTTTGAAATCCTTCCTAAGGTAGTCGATATGCTACATTTATGGAAAGTTATGCTTTTATAATATCAGATTCACTTCAGCAGTTCAAATGTAGGTTTAAGTGGACAACTTTGCCTCAGGGTTTGTGGTGTGTGGGTTTTAAACATTTTCTTTAACTTTTTTCCAAACGTAGTCTACAACATTTAACTTTTTTCTTCATGTTTCTGTTTCCTTAAGCCTGTGACATTGGCTGTAATGTAAGATTTATCTCCAATTTAAATTATAAATTTTTGGTTGTTTTGTTTTCAACAAAAGTTGAGGACTGTCCATTAAGAGGGTCCTTTAATTACCTACTAGCCACGGACACAAATGTCTAAGAAATGTAATTTCTTGGAGCATCTTCTAGATTGCATACATATTAAATGGTGTCATATTTCATAGAATATGTCTAAGCATTACTGTAATTGAGTGAGAAGACTCATCACTTTACTGTAATCTTATGGTGGTAAAAACTAATTTCCTGAAAACTGGCACTGTGTGTGTGTTTGTTGTTTTTTGTTCACTGTTCAGTTTAAGTCAAAGCCCATAACTTTGTCTTTTGTGTGGTAATGCTTTTAAAATCACTTGTATAAATTCTTTTGGTCCATTAAATTTGACTATTTTATGAAGATACCATTTTATGTTCCAGACTTGCATTAAGTACTATTGCTTTTTAAATCAAGGCACAATGTCTCTATTTGTGTAAGTAACACCTTTAGAACCTCAAGTCCATTTTTATTTCCATAATCACAAAGCTTAAAAGGCTCAGGGAAGCAACATCACATTTTCTTCTTAATTAGGTTAATCTTGCTCTATTAGTCCTATATAAATTGTCCTATGAAAGCCAGTTCAAAGTCCCATAAAATACCAGTGTATTTCACTATATGTGAAATGGGTGGCCCTGTTGCATGAAGTACATACATTTTTACTTTGAACAAAAGCTTTTCCTCCTAGATAATGTTGGTTAGTTTTTTCACAGCAGTGAAGGCTGTTATTTTTTGCTGTCCACAGACGTAGCCATTTGTGTCTTAAAACTATAGTTTACTTTTCACCCACAAAAATAATCTCTCCATCAGTACCTGTCCCAAGATTGTGTGTTGCCTGGACGTGTGTATCCTCGATGTAATTGTGCATGTACAGTTCTTATATTCTCCCTCCTTGCACCATGATATTCAGATTTCCTTAAATAATGTAGCAGCCTGATAGTCTGTGATAACAGGCTGTCAATCAAGTGTGCTTGTTGGAACCCTGTCCAGTCCAGTACTGATGAACCAGTTTGGTTTGGATTTGAGCAGTGTGTTATCATATTGTTTGTTTTGGTGGTGTTGAAAATGTGTTGAATGTATAATATAACATTCCACTTTCGTTTTAATACTTTATAATATGTTCCATAGGTGTTTGACAGTGTAACTGGATGGATTTTATTGTACATCACTTATAGATAAATGGGGAACTTTTCATTTGAAGACACTCCTTACAAACTAGCTGGAAGATATTTTACGAAGTCATGTACACTAACACACAACTCTGAATATAAACAATGGCTTTCAATAGTTCAGAAAAGTTGGGCCGTGCCCCTATCAGATTTTATTCCAGGTATCAGGACTTTTCATTTGAAAAGTATGTCTGTCCGCCGTAGACCTCGCTAATATCCTCGAGATTGATCAACACGATTTCGTGAGCTCCCCTCGGGGGCGGATTTCAAATCGAAAGGTAGGGCTTTAGCTAACTTGTACCGTCAGTTTGACAGATCAGTCCATGTTCATGTCTGACGTGAGACCGGTCATAAATGTAGCTAAGCTTACTACCAAAGACACAATTTCATATTGTCTTGGTAAGATAGTTATATAGCTAACTAGCTAGTTAGCTCCGCCTGGCTCCTTTTTGGTTGTTGTTGGTTAACGCCAGGTTGTGAGCTAGTTAGGTTGGCACGTAGCACAAGTCACAGTAAAAACACATTCATGATGAAACTGGACATTGTCGAAGACTGTAGTTCTGCTGTTATGCACAATTAGTCTCTCTGCCCTGTTTACCAACCGCGGTCAAGATATCCGCTCTTTAGCGATTCACAGTCAACTCATCCGCGCTTTAAATCCGAATGAGCCTGTAAGCGCGATATTACGGTATTTCGCCGAGATTTAAAAGTCAGCCTGTATGACAATTCGCATGAGGACATTATGACTTTGATATGTATTTATTTCAGATAGGTACAGTAGAATTGGCTGTACCTTACCCTGTTGATACTTGTAGTTTGCTCATGTCCTTGTGTGTGCATGTGCTGTCACATTTGCAGATGCGGGTGATCGAGCGTACTGTGGAGGAGCTGCGCTCAGCTCTGTGTTCCTCTCGTAAAGACCTGATAGAAACATACCAGAAGTACAGTAAGGAGGAAAAGCGTTTACTTGAGGGGTGTCTTCGACCTGGAAATTCACTGTTCACTCCCATTATCATTCACTCTGATTCAGACTGGATTCCCTCACACCCTGAGGCACCTCAGGACTTCCAGAGTTTCTTCAGCAACCCGTACCGCAGGATTCCTAACCACAGCCATAAGACCATTTATATACAGACTATTGGTTAGTGTAGGTTTTCTTTATAAAGTACATTTATAAAGTAAGTGGCTTTCATGATAGTGTTGTGGTCTGTGTGCAGGTTCCTTTGGAGAGGGTGATGGAGTCACTGAGGAGTATGTGGTGTGGTTAAGAGAATACTGCCAAGCTTTCTACTATGGGTTGGTAGTTCTACTTCTGCCACCAGTGACCGTTGCTTCCACAAGTTGCACTTTCCGTGTCAACAGCAATTCGCACAATCTTCAGCTTCATGCTGGTAGGCACTGATACAGATAACTGGTTGTGGACAAGCAGGTTATGGTTAGTTTGGAAACGAGAAAGATCAGTTTTGGCCATTTCACCCACTGTCCTCCAGGGGGCAGTCAATGACAGGAGAAGTGCGCAGTGTTTAATTGTTTGGAGATGTTTACAAGCCAGTACGTCACTGTCTTTTAAACTAGTTGATGTTTTGTTTCACCTTCATTTCTTTGCGCTTAAATAATTTCTTAAAATTTATTTTAAGTACTCTGTCAGCAGTCTGAATTTTTAACCATGTTCGTAGGGGAGCTGCTGGATTTTCTGAAAAAGAGGAAGCCAAAAGATGCATTCTGTATTGTGGGGATCACCATGATTGATCTGTACCCAAGAGACTCCTGGAATTTTGTTTTTGGAGAAGCATCTCTCACAGAAGGTGATATTTTAAGTGAGCTGTGTTGGTCAGATTTTGCAGTAACAGAGATTTTCCAATCTCTTTTATTCCAGATTAGCTCATTAAAGTTGGCCCATTTATCAGTTGATTGAAATCTTTAGCACCTTGACCAAGGCTACCACATAGAGAATTTATAATACCATATAATGAATTTAGTTATTCAGTTCATTATATTCCATTTTCTGATCTCAGATTACCTTTAAATAAGAAGTTGTTATCTATAAAACTTGAATGGAACAGAATGGCACACCTTTGTGCTGTAGGAGTGGGAGTTTTCAGCTTTGCTCGATACGACGATGACTTTTACAAATGGAGTTATGCAGGGAAGCTGACGAAGGCAGTGAAGCCTAAGCCAGGCGACTACAGTGCATTCCAGGACTACTACACACCTCCCATCACCAGCAAACTTCTCCTGCGCTCTTGTAAGGTGTGGCAGTCATAACAGGCACCAGTACAGTATTCTCAGACTTAAGACACGGTTCTGTGTGTTTTGAAAACATTTAGGATAATTTAATTGCAAAGAAACAATCTGAACCCTTCACATGTATTTGATGTCTTAAATATAAATTCACTTAAACATGTAAGTACATTGAGTATTTGTCGATAATTTCACAATCGTAGATGTGTTTGTCTACACTGAATCCGCTTGTGAATTTTGTGACCTTTTGATCCTGGGTTGCCATTGTGTTCTCCTATGTAGTTCTGGCAGACCCCAGATTGGACACACATGATCAGACCATCTTATTCCCTTGTTTTGTTCTGGTAGACCCTCACTCATGAGATCGGACACATCTTTGGTGTCCAGCACTGCCAGTGGCTGCAGTGTGTCATGCAGGGCTCCAACCATTTAGAGGAATCGGACCGTCGGCCAATGGACGTCTGCCCCATCTGCCTAAGAAAACTACAGTCTGCCATTGGCTTTAAGATAGCCGACAGATACAAGGTATGGAGGATTTATGTCACCTGTCACCTCTCCTGTGTCTCAGAGCAGAACAACCAGCCTCAGGGTGTTCTGGCTTTAGCAAAATACAAACTTTTTGAAGTGTAATATTCATTAATCACATGATGTCAGTAACAGCAGGTGTCCTAGTTGAGCAGATTAATATATTCTGTGTGTTTATGTGTAGTCTGGTGATGTGTAGCCTGATAAAGGTACTAATATGTAGCGCCCCCTGCAGGCTCTTCTTTGTTGGATGGAAGATGGAGAAGATGCTTCTGCATTGTACTCAAGCAAACCCACTCAGTCTTTCCAAGATTTCAGACAGTGGTTATGTAAGTGTTTGAACATTCTGGAAGGTGAAATATTTTAACATGTAAAGATGATAAACAGAAATGCTACTGATTGATATATGAGGCATCTGGTGTATCTGAATCAAAATCAAGTACCCTTTTGCCTGTTTTTGCACCTTGAATGTACATACGTTTTAGTTCAGTCTATTGAAAATTATATTGTTGTGTAATTAAAAAGGCTTGTGCTTAAATTTTCGCAAATTATTTTATTGCAGATCAAAAATAAAAATGATAATAATTCCTTGCATTGTATTGTTCTTCCAGACACACAAAACACCATACAGTTTCAGAATCACACCCTTAGGTCCATTAAAATATATTTTCAAATATACAAAATTCAAGTGTTATAATAGTACTTAGTCTATATGTATCTATATGTATGAGAATTATCCTTTAAGGATTACCTAGCAAATATAGATGTTTTCACATCCTTGGCACAGTTATTATAAATGCATTGTATTAAAATCACACTGTGAACTGTGAACAATCCCATTCTAATGTACACCTGAGTTATGTTATGAGTCTTATGTT
The DNA here is from genome assembly GCA_028565775.1 of Sternarchorhynchus goeldii. Classification (NCBI taxonomy): domain Eukaryota; kingdom Metazoa; phylum Chordata; class Actinopteri; order Gymnotiformes; family Apteronotidae; genus Sternarchorhynchus; species Sternarchorhynchus goeldii. The sequence goes on from JAOXYF010000012.1 coordinate 3,652,791, forward strand.
CATATTGCAAGTTCTGAAAAAATATATATTATTATTGATCATCTTACTGCCATTGGAGGAACAGAATAGCTATTCTGCCCAGATATACTGAATTATTGAGTGTGAGCTGTAATGTATAGCTGTTCAAGTGAGTGTATCCTACATGTTAACAGAGTGACTTCAAGTCAACACATATTTACTGTGTTGACTTGAAGTGACATAGAGACTTAAAACCAATAAATATAATGTTATTCTCTTGGGAAAAGAGCAAAATTGGTCCAAAAATCTATAACGTTAATACTGTAGAAATTCAAACAATTGTACAAAATTCTTCAGTAGTAAAAATCAAAATAATGTAACAGTAAAATCATTAAATAATTCATTCTTAAGAAATGTTTACCTCGAGTATAAAAAATATTTTAGTATTTCCTATACACTGTACTTTAAGCCTTTTAAATCCACTATAATGCCAAAAGAAGGGTGGAAACTATAATTAATTAACAAATCTAAACCTTTACTTAATATACATGTGCTTGATGAGTTGTTAGGTTGTGTGTAGTTTGATATTCCATATTTAGACTACAAAATAAAATATTTACCTTTTTTTAAATGTGATTGGAATGTATTATTTTATAGAATTTGAGTATAATGTTTTATTCCATGCAAGCTGGAATATATTTTTTACCATAGTGTAAAACTGAAATTTAATTCCATTTATTTATTAGTTATTTATTGAACTTTTAGAATCTTAAAACATTTTTCTGCTAAATGTTTAATATATAAAATTGTTCAGTGAAATCATGTTAATGTAATTTCACAAAGTAGATTCTCTGATAAGGTAAAGGTAAAGCGGGTGTGTAGGTGCCTTGGGTGGAAGAGATGTACTCCCCGCCAGGAAAGCACTACTTCTGGGTTATTTGGCTTTTTGGTTTCAGTATATCCTGTTATTACAGTAAACGTCTTAGAGTAGTGCAGCACAACTAAATTCTAAATTCTGTATCATATTTTTAAAAAAATTGTATTTGCATGGGCAGTATTCTGTTTTCCAGCCCTTATGCCTAATTCAAACAATCTTATGTAAGTGGGTTTCAGTTACAGTGCAAAATGCAAAGCATTTTTGTTTTACTGTAACACACTTAATTTATCTCATGGACAACATGATTAATGAGGTTTGTGTAACAAAGCAGTTTCCCCCAGCATTGCAACTGCTAAAGCCATGAAATAACATGCATGGTGGATTGGAAATTAGTTAAATAACACTGGCACTGATCCATTGTTGACTTCCCTGATCCAGACAGCGTACACGTGAAAGAAACATCCCATCTTAAAGTGAATGCATGGCGTCCTCGCCAAACCTGGGTCGAATCTGTCTCACTCTGGGTGCAATGAAAAAGAAAAAACTGATATTCAGACTGTCACCAAGATGAATCCCCAAACCAGTTCCTCTCTTTAAGGCAGCTAGTCACTTATCAGCTTGTCACTTATCAGCTAGTCACTTATCAGCTAGTCACTTATCAGCTAGTCATTTATCAGCTAGTCACTTATCAGCTTGTCATTTATCAGCTAGTCACTTATCAGCTAGTCACTTATCAGCTAGTCACTTATCAGCTTGTCACTTATCAGCTAGTCACTTATCAGCTAGTCATTTATCAGCTAGTCACTTATCAGCTAGTCACTTATCAGCTAGTCATTTATCAGCTAGTCACTTATCAGCTAGTCACTTATCAGCTAAGTCGCTTATCAGCTAAGTCACTTTTTTTTAAAAAAATATATTTTTTGCACCTTTTTAAAAAAAATAAAAAATTGCTTTTAAAGCAATTATTTAAAAATAATAATTTTTAAATAATTTACAATCTTCATTTGGAGGCATTTCCTTCAGCAGATTTCATGGCTTTTCTAGTTAAATATGCCTACCTCCACAGAGGAGTGTGGATTTTTTTCCAGGACCGAGCCTGTGGGTTTTGGGGAATGTGTAAAATAACCTCAGTGTTTACCTCAGACTTTATCTTGAATCACAAGCTCGGCTGCAGGGTTGTTCTGGTGGGATCTCATGCGTTGCTTTGCGCACAGGCAGCCCGTCTTTGCTGGACGTACCAGCCCAAGGAAGAGAGCACCTATTCCCATTCCCATGGCACATGAGTAGAAGGCTGAGCTGTAATTTTTTGTGACATCCACCAAGACACCTAGAACACGTGTGGACAATAAACAAAAATCCATGATAGGTCAGTCACTACCGATTGAGTTGGTTGTACCTTTTAGCTCGATAACAGTAGAAAGTAAATGTAATTACCTCCCAAAGGTGGTCCAGCTAGCCCTGCAAAACTCTGGATACAGACGTAGACGCCCACTGCTAAGGGCATCCTCTTAATTCCCACCACATCGTCCTCTGCGAGCATGGGGATGTGGGTGGATGCAATATTACCTAGCAGGAAGCCGTAAAGCACGCAGCACGTTGCCAGACCCCAGAAGCCATCGACTATGGTGAATAGCACCAGAACCAGGCACATCAGCGACACACACCCAAGCAGGACGTATATCTTCCTGACGCGACCCCAGTTCAGGAGCCAGCCGATAGAGAGTCGCCCGAAGATCTCGGCAACAGCCATTATGGACAGCATGTAGGCAGCCTTGTTCCTGTCTGTACCCATGCTGGCGCTGAGCTCCACCACATAGAGCTGCGGGGCAAAGAATCCAAGCGTTGCAAAAAGACCAAACGCAGCATAGCACACGAAGCTGCCTTCTTTCAGCACGGACAGGTCCAGGAGTTTGATTCTGGCCTGCACCCTTGTGTCCTGGTGGGCTGGAGGAGCCTGAAGAGGATCTTCCTGTTTTTGCAGCTCGTCTGTTCGAAGGCTCTCGTCCTGCTCCTTGAGAGACTGGATGCCTGAGTCTCCAGAGCTCAAGGAGTCATTGAGCTCAGCAGCAGGGAGAGAGTTACTGATCTCCTGGTCTCTGGATCGCAGTGGCTGGGTACAGTTCGCAGTAGTGTTAGGCCTGATTATCATGGGGCGAAGCAAAGCCCCACAGATAATGATTGTACCCTGTAATACTCCAAGCACCGCTATTGTGTATCTCCAACCAATGTGAGTCTTAAGTGCTGTAAAAGCTGCAGAATCAAAAAGAAATGTTTAGGGCAGAAGGAAATTATACGCAGTAACAACTTTGTCTAGAGATTAGAGATGAATTGATACTGAAACCACCAGCCTGATGTCCTCAGGTGTTCTATCAATAATGTTTCGAATCAGTAATAGCTGTGAATTTGATTATTTATTAATTACACGTAACATATAAACTACATTTGTACACAACAAAACACAACACTGCAAAACTGCATTGGTATCGCAAGTCAGGAACATATTTTCTACACACCCGAAGCCATCGCTTTTTCATGAGGTGACAGGATGATGGGTGTGTCGTTGAACCTGCCCAGCGTAACTATCCTTACCTGGGGCAAAAGCAAATATCGCAAACGATTCTCCTGTGGAGGCCATGGCTGTCACCAGGGATCGACGTCTGCTGAAGTACTGGGACAGGATCGTGACAGTGGGGAGAAAGGTTAAACAGTAACCTAGTCCTGCAACAGGACAATGAAAACAATGAAAATTAGTCCTCACTCCTTTATGAACAAGTATCACAACCATTCTACAGCTCACTGTATACCAAATATTATTTATACAGTGTGTAAGTTTTTTGTGTATTGGTTGTACAAGTCACAATTAATTCAGCAGGTGTTGACATGGATTTTCAATACATTTAGATGTTTGAAAACTGAATAAAAAGGTAATTTAACAAAATTCTAATCTTGATCACCAACTTCACATTAGCTTATGTCTTATTTTTCTTGCCCATGATCCATATTAGAGCAAATGGCTTTGATTACCGGCAACTATCCCGATAGTGACGTAAATTTGGTTTATATATTTGGTGAAAGCAGTGGCGATTGTTCCCAGGGATATGAGGAATCCACCAAGCATAACGACAGGCTGGAAGCCAAAGCGATTACTCAACACAGTGGACATCGGCGCTGTGCCAAAGGACAACGAGAAGGATAAACAGATGAGCACAGAAACATCAAATACAATTTCCTCTGAAGCCGACTTTGGCAGTGTCCCGTAAAGATCTTACCTGCGAAGGTCATTACAAATACACATATAGAGATGATCCATGAAACTCGACTGTTGCTCTCATCGAACTCACACATGAGATCCTTGAGGAAGATACCGAAACTTTTGATGACTCCGTAGGTGAAGACTTCTACGAGAAAAAAGGCCACAGCCACAGTCCAGCCCCAGCCTCCATCTGGCGCCTCCGAGTACACTTTGGGCCCCAGACAGCCCTCTGATCGGAAGCCCCACAATGCCATGGTTGGCACGGCCAAAGCTGTGAGGGGAAAGTTCCAAGTTCAAGTTTATTTATATAGCATTTGTAACACGTTGTCACAAAGCACATTTACAAATGTATGGGTCCAGAGCCCTAATGAGCAAGCCAAGGCGACGGTGGCAAGTAAGAACGGCCTGGCAGAATAGGATGGTAGGATGCCTTGGTAGGATGAAGACTAAAAAAAGGAACCCATCCTCCAACTAGTTTATGTTTTATGATGTTATTTTTAGTCAAAGTAGCCCCTTCGGTGAACATGGTTGAAAATGAACATAGTGACCTTTATATTTAACATGGTCACCTTCACATTTATATAGCCTTAATCTTTGTCTTTTTTCATAAGAAAAAAGTTATTAAAAAATCGTTTAGTTATTACTGTCTTATGAAGTAGATGCTTTCTTCAGCTGCGATTGTCATGGCACTAGTAGTGCTGAAATAACTTTGGTGTTATCAGTGATACTTTGTCCCCGTTCTTGTTTTAATCATTCGGTCTGTTGTTGTTTGTTTCATTTGTTGAGTGTCTTTATTAGTTTAAGTTTACTGACGTCAAAGGTAGGAGATGCCAGAACCAGAAGGAAATTTAATCCACCCTTCCTTCTGTTTACGGTCCTCTAAAAAGGCAGTCTGGGCACAACTGTGATCCCATACAAATGGGAGGTGATGACAATCCAACTGGAGTGCATCACCGGCAACCATTATGAGATAAAGCCAACACGAGAGACAGAGAAATCGGCTCCTGGACATACTGGGGCATCTGAGCCAAGTGCACAAGCTTCTGGCCCGTGTCTGTATGGGAGGTGTGGCCCACATTTTCCATGGGAAAGGCCAACGGCTGTGGAGGAGCTGAACTTGCAGCACCAATAACTGGTTGCTTTGCCCGAAGGCCGTGAGCAACACACACGCAACACCCTCGTTGATGCAGCAGACAACTGCTGGTAAGGACTGTGGGCACGGAACACATGGAGTGCAGGAGGAACGTGGAGGTTTTTGCACAATATTGGAGATGAGCAGTGCAAGCTCCTCCTGCTGCCTTCAGGTCCTACACTGCAGGAATAATCATGGTTACACACGCACTCCCAAAAAATTTAACATATGACTCAAGCACAGACAAGGATGGCTAGAGAGAGAGAGAGAGAGACAGACAGACATCATATCAGGTCAGGGGGCCAAACTGCTTTTTGAAGCACAGTCATGCAGAGGACACAGCCTTGAGAGAGAGGACTCAGGGAGCGTACTGCCGAGGTGTTGGTATCATGTGGCACTTGTGCTGGCCAGGACCCTGGACTGTGGAGAGGCTGTGGAGTGAGTAGTGCAGAGTGAGTAGCACCTATTTTGAGGATTTTTGTGTGTGGAATGCTGGGAAGGCTGATCCTTGAGGAGGACTGCCTCTGGATCAGTCACTGGATCTAGTTAATGTGCCAGTTGGGAGAGTGGAGAGGAACATGGCGAGAACTCCCAGAACGCCATGTGCCTTTCTGAAGACCTTATCTAGTTAATGTTTTAATGTTGTTAAGAGGTTAAATTGTGTATTCATTGGTTTTGTTTAAACATGCCCTTTGTAATTTAACTAATGTGTAAGAGATGTTATACGATATTATATAAGTACGTACTTTTTAAACATGAAGACGATAAATTTGGTCTTAGCTCAGTGCAATTTTTAACATAGACCACTGGTTCTGTACTGCGACGTAACAAATCACATGAGGACGTAATACCACGTCAGATACGCTACGCTGAGTGAGCAGCAGCGCTGTTCGTAACAGAAAGACTAATTTTAGGTGAGGAAATTGTAAATAATAAGTGTTTAGTTCCTGTTATCTGCTAAATGACAACTGTTGCAGTTTTTCTGTCGTCTGTATGAATATCTCAGGAAGTAGCAGCGCAGACCGTAAAAATGCAGTAACACGGGATGCATTTGTGATGCGCGGGACCAAACATACTCGCTGGTCTTCATATATTCAGTCTTCGCACATGTCCGGTGTGTGGTCGACGTGATTTGCGCAACGTCTGCGTTTCACGAATCATGTTGCGTCTAACTACAGCAAGGCGGTAAGTATTCACAACCACAATGTAAGGCACATGATCTTCTAACTCTGGAAAGTCTTACCTATAAAATTCCATGGCATACTTTTCCATAGCACACTAGCGAGTGGGTAAAATGGTCTTCACGGTGGAAGTCAAATGTAATTGCGTTTGAAAATGAAATAAAATGTGATTTATATCAGTTCACTCGTAGGAAAGTTCTAACCTGTTCATTAGACCTTATTTATATTTAAAACTATTTATCATACAAAACTAATCCAGTTGCCCGTCACCATTTTAAGATTCTCTATAAAATTTCTAAATGTTTCTAAATTAATTTATTTAGATGTTTAAAGTATTTCCATAAGACAATAGCATGGAGAAGTCAAAATCATTCTTACCTGTTCTTCCAGCTTAAGGAGCGTGAATCTCCTATGAATCTCCTGCCTATCACTAAGGTTTGCTCACGGCCAAGGGTACGTGGTGGCTGGAACTGGAGCTGTTGGGGGGGGGCACTGCAGCTTGCCTGGTGGGAGGTTACAGCCATTTACGATAAGGACTGGGTTACCCTTCACACCAAGAAATCATGCTCTCAACTTTCCTTTTTATGAAGTGCCATGGATACTAAATACTTGGACCTGTTTGTCTGCCTCTGTGTCTGATTGCACTGCACTGAGTTGCTTGTAAGGTATTGTGCTGAGTGTTTAGAAGGAGCACTGGTGTATTAAGAGAAGTTTGTTCGTGTGTTATGTAACAGCCTCCTGTCGAAAACTTGAGGGCCTTCTGGAACCCAGGGGAGAGACAACACACTCTGCATACACACAGACAGAGGACTTCACACTGAAATCAGGGTCTGAGTCCATTCACACATTGGTTTCAAGAATTATTAAGATTACATTTTTTATTGGCTGGAAGGTACAATAGGTGTTTTATTAATTGTTTATAATTTTTTTAATTTTATCATTTCGATAATTTCATTAAGCTTCAATGGCTGTTTGCCATTTTTCCCAGTAAAATGTAACCTCGTAAATTTGTCCAAAAAATTCTTTTTGATAGATTTTGCATCCCAAGATGGCGGAAGCTGGATTTGGTGGCCTGCTTTTATTTTGCTTTATGGTGTCGGGGTTGGTGTACTACATTAATAACCATCCTGGAAGTGGACATAACACAAAGATGAGAGAGAAGCCCAGTATTATTATTATCCTAGCTGATGATATTGGCTGGGGAGATCTCTGGACAAAACAGTCTGACAACACTACACCCTGGCTCAACATGCTAAGACGAGAAGGGAAGAGGTATGTTGGAATGGGTTTACAAATGCTCCTACAATTATATATATTTTATGATTTTATATGTGATTTTATTTGCAAATAGCAGTAAGAGAATATAACAGTGAGAGTGAATGTGAGTGTGTGTGTGTGTGTGTGTGTGTGTGTGTGCCTGCCCACCATCACTGACTGGTGATCTTCTTGTTCTTCATACATCAAAAAAGCTTTAAAGTGTTATTTATTTAATTTACTTACTTATTACAAATGCATTATGTATGGAGTTTTTCTTTTATCTGCACCTCTAAATGCTGTTATATACACACATTTTGTCATTGAGTAGTACTTTTCCTGCCATGTTTCTAATGAACAGGAGCACTATTATTATTATTAATTATTGGAACATGAGCACTTATTTCTTGTTCTTGTGTGAGATCGTTTGCAGGTTTACAGACTTCCACTCGCCTGCTTCGACATGCTCACCGTCCCGCGCCGCCCTGCTGACCGGCAGACATGGTTTACGAAATGGAGTCACTCACAACTTTGCAGAGGGGTCTGTCGGCGGTCTGCCGCTTAACGAGACGACGTTCGCTCAGCTCCTACACGATGCTGGCTATTACACTGCCTTGATAGGTGATCACAGACGGCTTTACAAGACATTGCTCAGCATCTCCGGTTGGTTTACAGTGAGCGAGCTCAAGGAAGCCTGATGCTGTGGTTACCTCCTGATTAATGCATGCCACAATATCACCATAGCAACTTGTGGATTTCAGGTTTAACTCAATAGCAAAAAGAAATAGCACACTGTGGCACTTTAAAGCATCCAGCTCCTTTTTTATAATTATTAAGAAGAACTAATTCTATCCTTATTTCCAGGAAAATGGCACCTTGGACATAATGGTCCTTACAGCCCAGTCCACAGAGGTAAGTGATGTGTTATAAGACCTTAAACTCTCTACTAGAGCAGTAAACTCAGAACAACGGTGTCATTTTCACATACATATGTCATAGCGCGTCACTATGAAGGGGAGTAGTGAGATCTGAACTTTAATTAAATGTTTGGTTTTATACACCACAGGCTTTGATTATTACCTTGGTATCCCATATAGTAATGACATGGGCTGCACTGACAGGCCTGGCTTCAACCTCCCCAGCTGTCTGCCCTGTGCTTGGGGAACGCAGAGCAGGTGAGGACATACACGGCGTCACATGTGACAGAGGAGTGATCCGTGTTGGTCTCTGAAATGAAAAGTACCACATTTCTGCTCGGCAGGAAGCACGGAGGATGTGACACTAAAATAGGATTGCCTCTCTTTGAAAACCAGAGCATAGCTGAGCAGCCCCTGGATCTTTGGCGCCTCACAGGACAATATGCTAAAGCGGCAGCCAGCCAGATTCGGACAGCTAGGTACGGAGCCTGACTGTGTTTCTGACGAGGACCGCACCAACCAGCACAGTGGGGCGGTTGAGCAGTTGTTTGTCTGAAAAGCAAGAGAGGAACTTTGATCGGTCATCATGAAAGGCCTGGTCTGCAAACAGGCCTGTATAGTTTGACTGATCAAACACAGAACTGTGCCTTTGACCTCTGACATAGTCCAAGGATAGATCAGAAGGTATTTGTAACCCAGCTTCTCCGATTTCATGTTACAGCTGTACTTGAAGCAGCCTCAGTTATTACTTTGGCTCACCACACACAGTCCTTTAAATCATTCAGTGATTTGCACATCCATACATACTCAGTCATTTAAATCATTCAGTGATTTGCATATTCATGCTTTTTTTTTTACTCTGAGATACTATTTAATCCTGTACAGAGTACTAAAGGGTGTACAGCACATTATAATTAAATACTTTTTTAAAATACTGTACTTACACTTTTCAAAATTATTTATTATTATTAATATGTTAAACATAGAATTTCATTTTGAAAATTCCTGCTAGTTACTGTAATTTAAAAAGTATTTTTAACTACAATTGTTTTCCAGATTTTTTAAGTTACTGCTTGCCGCTCTACACTGTTGGACAGCCTCTACATCGTGCAGCTCTTCCTAACTTCCCACTTCTTTTCTTGTAGTTGTAGAGACTCTTTAACTGCTGCACAGTTCATTTTTGACTAGATCTGCAGAAACGTCAGTTTCTGAGCACAGAATCATGGCTGGATATTTGCGAGCAGTTGACCCGATTGTTTTTACCGTGTGTGTGCGTGCGTGTTTGTGTGCGTGCGTGTGTAGGACGAGAGGCCAGCCGCTTTTGCTCTACGTGGCTCTGGCACATATGCATGTGCCCTTGTTCCACGATCGATTCCTAAACGTAACTGAGAAGGATGTCTACTCCACCAGTCTCAGAGACATGGACAGCTTGGTGGGGTCTATAAGGGTTGCAGCTGAGCCGTTGGAGAACACACTCATATGGTTCACTGGTGAGTCATTCATAAATAAATGTCAAAGTCCCTTATTCCAAGTCTCTTAGAGTCACTGGTGATGGTAGTTTTCCAAGCGAACAGCATATGTAGTTTTGTTTTCTTAGAGATGATTAAACATTAATAGTGTAAAATTATTTGAGGATTTCAGGAGGGCTGTTGATCTTAGGCATCAGTGTGGCTCTAAGGTATCGGTGTGCACCCCACAGGTGATAATGGCCCCTGGGAGCAGAAATGCCAGTTTGCAGGGAGTTCTGGGCCTTTTGCAGGCAGGTGGCAAACCAGCAGAGGTAACAGTATAAATCTCAGATAATCACTATTCCCTCATTCTAAAACTTTATTGTCAGAGCATGACTGTACAGATTTTTCCCCTCCTGATGTAATATATCGTTGATTTTCTTCTGACCAGGTGGAGGCTCGGCTAAGAAAACCACCTGGGAAGGAGGTCATCGGGTTCCAGCAGTGGTTGTTTGGCCAGGCAAGATATCTCCCAACACCAGCAGTAGTGCTCTGCTGAGGTATGGGCCACTCTTCACAGCTACCTGATGGAAATGTATGAATCAAGAACAATATGTTTCACCACTCAGGCAGTCGGTCTGCTGCACCTGAGCTACTATCACTGGGGAGATACTATCACTGGGGAGATACTATCACTGGGGAGATTAGGCCTCACAGGGAGGGGGATCTGTATGTGCAATGAAGAATGTTTCATAAATCTTTTGCTTGCTAAAATACAACTCAAGGCATATAGTCTTGGTTCTTTTGCCAATAAGCTGAGACGCATCTCTCTCTCTCCCCTCTTGGTCTGCAGTGGTTTGGACATCTTCCCCACGATCCTCTCCCTAGCCGGGGTAAAGCTACCATCAGATCGGCGTTTTGACGGCATCGATATAACGCACGTTCTGCTCCAGGACGTGGACGTGGGACATAAGGCAGGACATCGTGAAACTGTGGAATACATTGGAAGGGAGGAGGGGCAGTTGATCAAGGGATTCAGGATCAATGACACCTCACTGTGTGACTAATGTTGCCCTCCGTCATCAGAGTCTCCTGCATCCGAACAGCGGTGCTGCAGGGCGGTTTGGCGACCTGCAGACAGTCAGGCTGGGACGCTACAAAGCCTTTTACATCACAGGTCTCTGGCATGCTTCAGGGTCAAGCTCTTAACCAGCAAAAAAGAAAGAAACTCCATGACACATTAGGAAGGAGGAATATTAACTGTGGAGTAGGTGGTGTCCTGGTGGAGTGACTCTCTAAAGTACAGGTGTCCTTTTCTGAGGGGATAAACTGAAAGGCTGGTGACCAGCTCCAAAGTGACAAACCTCTGACAAACACAATGTAAACATTTTATTGCTTTTCATTACAGCTTTTAACCAGCAGTACAACATTAGTCTTTAAGTGACTTTATTACCTGGACTGTACCTGACTTGATAGACAGGTGCTTTTATCTTTAACACTTCACTATATGCCGACTGAACAGTATTTACCACAGTATGAAGACGTACTAGGCAGGTTCTCACTTTAATTTCCCTGCTTGCAGTTCCTCCTAGCGACCCTGTGTTTCCGTTTTGCGTTGCCAGGTGGTGCAGAAGCCTGTGGTGGAGCGAAGGGGAAGCAGCAGCTGCATGACCCCCCTTTGATGTTTGATCTGGCCAGAGACGTAGCAGAGGGCTCGCCCCTTGACCCCTCCAGCGAGGAGTACCAGGCCGTCCTCAGGGAGGTGGAGAGGGAGCGTGAGGCTGTGCTCTGGGATATCGCCACAGACAACGTATCCACTGCAGACTACAGCATAACACAGGCTGCAATGCCCTGCTGCCAACCACAGAACCCAGTGTGCCGATGTCACAGTGTCAGCTAGACTCTCAGACTCTTTACCAAAGTGGCAGGGCACTGGATCATATACAGAAGGGAGTAGCAGGAATATCAAGTTGTACCTTTCTCAAGAGGTCACCTGCCAACTGGTATTTCTAATATGTTAAAGCTCTATCAGTTATGAAGGCTTTCATTTTGCTCTAATGCTGCCTCATTTTGTATCTTAGGCAAAAAATCATAGTGTGACCTTTCACACAATATCCTCTATGGCCTTTTAAAACATTTTAAAAGTATTGCATTTGTCTCTCATGCATACATAAAAATAATTCATACATAAAAATAATTCTAGAAATATATTAACTCATTTATTTCACTTTATTTCAAACTCAGGTCAATGTACATCTAAGTGACTAAAAAAACTTGCATAGGGTGGTTGTAGAATTTGATTGGTAGTAACTAGTTCAAAAGGTGAACTAAGGAAGAAACATTCAGAGGCCAGACACATGATGGAGACTATATTTCAGTTAAGTGGAAATGTATGCAAATGACCTTATATGTCAAACTAAAATACACTAAAAACTAAAAATGTTATACATTTAGATATTGCTTGAGGTAATCATAGAAATGTACACTGTTAGAAATTCATCTTAAGGAGTCAGGAGACTCCGCGGCTTCAGTGTTGAGGAGTTTATTGAGAAACAAAAAAACGTAGAATATCGATCACGAGCAGTCTAATCTGTTTTGGGAGGACCTTATATACACTTGGGGTATCTACATTAGGGGGGGTTGATGGTTGTCACCTTATCGTTGAGACAAAGGAGGGAGGTGTTGACTTTGCAAAGTCAGGCAACCATCAGTACTGTCGAACGGGCGAGGAGTAATCTCAACAGGGCGAGGAGTAATCTCCATAGAAACAAACGAGTGAGATGACTATTTGAAAGAAGCACATTTTCTCTCAACAGTTGGATATAAATTAAAAATATGATGTATTTCCACTGCACATAATCAAGAATGTTGTTTTTTCTTTATTTGTCATTAATAAGTACACTGATGATGTCATACAGTTACAGCGCTGAAGCGTTGAGCACAGACAAGTTTGTCCTGCCTTCTGTCATATTTAGTAGATTAAAAACCAAACGCAGGCATGGTGATATGTTTCAACTAACGCAAATAAAATAATCTGATGTTAACATCTGTTAAAAACAAATACATTTCCACCACAAATGCAGAGTTTGATAATATTGAAAACAAAGTGTGTTACTTTGTATTCTCATATAAACTCTCCTCACTGTTAGTCTTCCTGAAAATCCCTTTAAAACACATCAACACACACTGTTGTCAAATACACTATAACATCTTAAGGGTAGTTCATGTTAAAACAAATGCATTAAAAATAAACATACATAAAAATAAACTCGGATTAATACACAAGAGTAAAAACCAAACAGCCACCTCTGCTTTGTTAAAGTGTTTTCTAGTTCTCAAGATGAACAAAATGAAGCAGCTTTTATGAGAGAAACTGAGGAGTCACTCAGGAATAAAAAGATTCCAGTGGCTCTTAGTGCAACATTGATGCTGTGCAAATCCAACTTACATCCAAAACCTGGTTTGTTAAAACAGTCACACATCGTACAGAACACATTACACTGATCTGAGGTCAGATGGTGTGTTAGTAGAACTCCCATCTTCTTCCTGTTATAGGGCACTGACCTGTTAAACATATTTACATGTGGATACTCTGTTACCTTGAAAAAAGGAATAGGGTTACCTATGTTCTGACATTCATGAATGAGAATCAGTTTGGACCATGAATACATGTCCCACATCATCTCTCCCCAGGAGGCTTCACATGCAGAGACATCTAGGTGAGAACCGCAAACACTCATCAGAGATTCATCAGCAGGGCCCCCCTGCCGCCAGCAGCCATCAAGATTACGTTTTGTACTCAGTGCCAAGATTCCAGTGTGTTGAATATCAGTAGCCAAATCATTAAATGACCATACAGAAGAACTTGGAGAATAAACACCCTATCAATAAGCATTTGCACTCTCAGAGACCACAGGCAGACAGGCAGATCTGCACATTGCCCTCAGCATCTGTGCACTTCATAGCAGCCAGTTCCAGTCCAAGTATGTCTATCCTTCCTCTTACCTTTTGTAATCAGTCTACTGCCTTACAAACATGCTTTTATATCAGTAGTTCCTCAAACCTGAGAGTCTTCATTTTATATTAAGATTTTTTTGAATGGACCCTGTTAACTTCCCTTTATGATTTGGTGAGGGATTGTAATCACAGTCTTGTGATTACATGAATGACAGTGATTTTTAGAATTAATTTCTAATCTGTTGATGGTTTCCCTTAATAGCCACTAACGATAGACAGTTAATGTTCTCTCACATGCAACTAAAATAAATTATTTTTAGACTGGGTCTGTTTTCTGCAAATTAGTACGGGAACCAAATTCAATTCAATCTAAAATAAAATTGTAATCGTATTAAAAGAGCAGTCAATTATGTGTGGTTAAAAAAATAATCTGATCCACGCGTCTTTGCTAGCTATGAACTGTCTGAGTCTTGTCCACTTCACTGTGTACCTGTGCGGCCTCTACGCGACTGTCCTCTGTAAGACTGATGTCCTTTGCTCCGTTCTGCTGTGGTGCCATCTTCTCAGGTGCGTAGAGATCACCTTGTTCCTTAGTGTCTTGATGTTCCAAAAGAAGTACAGGTTGGTGGATGTCCACTGCTGGGTGACCCCAACCCTGCCCTTCCTCTGCTCTTTGGGTCTGACCGTCTCTGTGCACTGGATCAGGATGAGCCTCTTCCTCACATCCTCGTAGCTCTACAGAGTTCAGGTCAGTGGCAGTAGCCACTGGCTCATTCGCAGATCCATCATATTGCAAACTGGGAAGGTGAGGGGGCGGACTGCTGGGAAACAACAACAACAACAACAAAGGTTAGCTATTAGATTTCGGATTGATCCGTTATGTTACATCACAGCTGTTTGGTCCATTACATTTGCACCCTCACCTCTCCAGTGATTCATACGAAATCGGTGTGGGGCACGGCTCCTGGGCCCCGCCCTCTTCCTCCTGAGCCCACCCACGGTTGGAGGAGGCGTAAGTTAGAATGGCATCAATCACACTGAAAGGTGTGTGGCCTTGCACGCAATCCTGAATGTGAGTTACAGGAAGCTGAGTCTGCAGGAACAGATGGAGCTGGCTGTCTGACAGACACACCGTCATGTGCACCACCCTGAGCAGGAAGAGAACTTCCATGTAAATGTTGCCACACCCAAACCCACAATAATCACAGGTTACAACTGAGTAAGAGTGCACACTGCTGTCAGTAAATCAAATTCTGTTCATAACAGTATGACTTTGCTCCACAGTCAAAATGTATTTATACATCACTTACAACAACTGCTGGCTCAAAGCAGCTTTACAGATGTCAGAGTCCAAAAACAAAATGATAGTTGTTTCAGTATATGACCTCTAGACTCATCTTAAATGTTAAACGGTAAAATTGCTTTGACTCATCTGCGGATGCAATGATGTAGCAAAAAAAAAAAAAAAAAAAAAAAAGCTTTTCAAAAATATACATAACAAAAAACACTT
>JAOXYF010000012.1:3675384-3685905 GCA_028565775.1 Sternarchorhynchus goeldii
TAATGGTACAGTATGAGACTGTGTAATGGTACAGTATGAGACTTTAGATAGTACAGTATGAGACTGTGTAATGGTACTGTATGAGACTTTAGATAGTACAGTATGAGACTGTGTAATGGTACTGTATGAGACTGTGTAATGGTACAGTATGAGACTGTGTAATGGTACTGTTATTGTTATTACTACAGCAAGGCGCCATCTAAGTGACACTGAGGATGACACTGGGGATGAGGAAGATGAGGAGAATGAGGATGAAGAGGATGAGGAAGACAAGGAAATGATAAAAACTCAGAAAAAGCCCCAAAAGAGATTAAAGAATAATTACAGTCTTGCCTCACTAAACACTAACCACAGACAGTCCTCTTCTGAAAGCCAGTCTTCAGACAGGAAACAAGTAAGGCTTAAAATGCCCCATTTTATTACTGTACTGCTGTGTAGCATATTGTACTTTACACAGTTCTGCACTACGGATGTGACTGTCATTCTTCTGTGTCGACTGCCTTTGCTAGGCTTCACTAGTCTCTGTAGAGGATCGAGAACAGTTCGCTCTTCTCCCCGCGCCGAGGGACAAAACAGTTCAGTGTAGAATCACCAGGGACAGGAGAGGAGTGGAAAAAGGAATCTATCCTGCATATTATCTTCACATGGAGAAAGAGAACGGGAAGAGAGTGAGAGAAAAAAACTTGTGTTATCCTCAGTGTATCCCCAGTTTAAATAGAGTTTATCCGTACACCTTAATGCAACTGTACACTATAAAAAACTTGTGTTATCCCCAGTGTTCAGTTTAATTTGAATTTATCCTTACACCTTAATGTATATAAAAAAAAATTACAGTATAAAAAACTAGTGTTAGTTATTTTATTCTTAATGTGGAAACTGACCATGCGCATTCAACTTTGTTCAAAATGTTTCCATCACTGTATTTGTATCATTTTATGTATCAATGCTGATGTTCTCTTTCATTCTTTAGGTCTTTCTCATGGCTGGCAGAAAAAGGAAGAAGAGCAGAACTTCAAATTATCTAATCTGCGTTGATCCAACGAATTTATCCAGAGACACAAACAGCTATATAGGCAAACTAAGGTCCTAGGCCTTGTCCCTTTCCTGGCCCCAATCTCACTTGGCCAAAATACATGGAAAGTAAGTTTTTTTTTGGTTATATTTAATATGATACTCTTCTTTCAGGTCCAATGTTTTGGGGACTAAATTCACAGTATACAATACAGGAGAGAATCCTGAAAGAAAACCACTCATAAAAGAAACTGATTTACTCCGACAAGAGCTTGCTGCAATATGTTACGTAAGTAAACATTACCATGAAGATCTCATTAAAGACACAAAGATGCTTAACCTCATTAAACTACACTAACTAAACGATGTATTACTTACTTTCACACAGGAGAAAAATGTGCTAGGTTTAAAAGGCCCGAGAAAAATGACAGTGATCATTCCAGGCATGCATGAGGATGATGAAAGAGTCATTATTTGCCCAAAAAGTGTAAGTTTTAAAAATCCCAGTGAAAGTCAATCCAACAATAAAAATTAATGTTAAGAAACAGAGCATAATGTGACTTAGTTTCACACACAATTTTCCAACCAATCCTGCTACTGTCATAAAGAACAGAGTACAGATTCTACAAAATGTACTTTTATGCTCTTTTTAACATCAACAAAGAAATACATTTTTCATCAACTAATCCCTCTCCCAAACCCTCTCTCACACCGCAGGAGCTTGAATCTCTGGTCACTCGCTATGAAAATGGCAACAAAGATAATTTGGTCTGCCTTGTGAATAAATCGCCCAAATGGAATGAGCAGACTCAGTCTTATGTGCTGAATTTCCATGGACGAGTTACACAGGCATCTGTGAAGAACTTTCAAATTGTTCATCCTGACAATGGTAACTTGGAGCAAACCCTCATTACATATTTCTCATTTGTGCATGAAGAGGGCTGACTAGAAAAGACACAAACCACAATTTTGTATTCACTGTGATAAAAACATTTAATAAGTTTGTAACTGAGATTTTCTCTTTCATTCTGTCCAGAGGACTACATTGTAATGCAGTTTGGGAGAGTGGCAGAAGATGTGTTCTCCATGGACTACAGCTTCCCCATGTGTGCACTGCAAGCCTTTGCTATCACTCTGTCCTCTTTTGATAGCAAACTCGCTTGTGAATAAAAATAATTACATTAAATTATAAATTATATGAATGTACTGAGTTCTTTTCCATTTACTTATTAAAGTGCTACTGTCTTATGGTGAGGAACATCAGTAGTAGCAATTACCAGGCATGGTTGCAAAGAGTCTTCAGTTAGGTGCTATTGTCACAATGTATTGTTTGTTATTATTGTTACTATAGTTGAATGGAATTTTATGTGCAATACATAATATAAGAGACAAGTAAAGACTTAAGAATTTTACTTTCCATTTCTAAGTTTAAAGTTTTTTGTTCATGGTGAGTTAGTTCTTAAAATTGTACCACTCAAGGGTATTGCAGCTCCTGTTTATATATTGGTTACCCTTATAACTACTAGGATAAAAGCCTACAGTAGTAAATTCAACTATGTGTATGTGTGTGTTTATCTCTTACTACACACACACACACACACCCTGACAAAAGTCTTATCGCACATAGAAACTTAAAATGGTATATAACTTTATTTGTAATTAATCAATTGTTACAATAAATGGTTCACTTTAATGTCAAGGGTGTTCACATTAATAACTGGGTGCCAAATGAAACTGTCAAAAAGTGTCCTGATGTCCACATCTTCGTAAAGCCCCAAACACCAGTCTTTAAATAATTCAACCAATCACAGATTAGAGCATCACCTGGGACAAATAATGGAATTAACACGTTCTCAGGTGTGTGTAAAAAAAACTCAGCAAACCATGTGATTCATGTGAAGTACAACCTCACCTCTGACAACATGCCAAAGATTCAACTACAACCCAAAGTGCTGATCATCAAGACCTTGAAGACCTGCTGCTGAGGTAGCAGACATCTTTTATATATCCAAATGTTAAGTGGAGAGGATAAGAAAAAGATTTCAAGAAACCAGTGACATTCATGACAAGTCCAGGTCAAGCAGACCCCTTAAGATGACTGTTTGTGAGGACCGATTGTTGCTTCGACAGTCCAGGACCCTTTTTCAGCTGTAGCAGAGCTACATGGGAATTGGTCACCAGAAAATGCTATTTATTTATGTATTTATGTTTTCCTGATTAAGGTGCTCCAGGATTGGCCAGTCCAGTCACCAGACATGAACATTATTGAGTATGTCTCGGGTAAGACGAAGGAGGAGGCTTGGAAGATAAAACCAAAAAATCTTGAACTCTGGGAGTCCTGCAAGAGTGCTTTCTTTGCCATTCCAGATGACTTCATCAAGACGTTTTCTGAGTCACTGCCAAGATGCATGGATGCAGTCCTCCAAGCTTATGGAAATCATGCATGATATTGATTATTTTTTTTCCAAGGCACCATGACTATGTTCTAATGTTATTGGAGCATGTTTGTGTATTCAAAATAAAGTACATGTATAATTTCAACATTATTTTTGTATACAACAAGCAAAATCTGACCTTTCTGTCCTAATTAAATAGTAAAACTCAACGAAAACACTTTCTTTTGGTTCAGTATCTAGAGAAATACGTTTCTGATTTTAATTTATCAACAAGTCAAGTTATTATTAGTTGTTCCTACAACTTCGATAAGCGACAAGACTTTTGTCAGAGACTATAAATATATTGTAAGAGAGAGAACTCAAAATTACAGTGCAGTACAACAGTTCAGATAAACAGGATGCTTCGGGCAGAGGTCCTTCATCAGCTGTGCAAGCTAAGTGCTTCCTGTTCCTCTGGAAACTTTGTGTAATTCGCTGTAATATTGACTACTATATCTTATAGTAGTCAGTATTATACTCACCTGCAATCTTCTTCGGATTTATTTATTCGTTTACTTATTTATTTTTTTTACATTTTTTATTTAATGAGGCAGCAAAAGATGAAGAGCACACTAGATGGTGATGATGCACCTTAAATGGTGGCTGCCAACCCTCGAAGAAGAGAAACACTCGTGAACGACTTTGAATGGAAACTCCCTTCTTCGGTTGCTGATGTCAACAAAGTTTTAGTATTAGATGAAGTAAGAGAGTCTTTCGAATCAATTTATAAACGGAACAAGAATGCGCGACAGAACCAAGGAACTGAGAAACGTGAGTTAATTAATGGAGAGGGTTATCATGAACCTCGCTTCATCGAATCTAGCTGAATCGCAACTGCTAGCTCGCTAGCTATGTTGATCAGAAATGGTAGCTAACCAGCTAGTTGGTTAGCTAGTCGTTCGTCATTGGTTTGTACTCAAGCTAGCTTGCAAAATGCAATCAAGCAAACATCAGTACAGCTTTGCAGTGCTCTGTGTTGCAAATAAAGACTCGATGTCGCTGACCTAGAATAGATATTCTTCTAAGTAGCAACACTAGATATCCCCTAACTTAGCTAGGATAGCTAGCTAACGTTGCTATTACTGTAGCTATGCACTAGTCCTAGATTCTGAGCTGTCACTTGTAGCTGTAGCTACCTAGCCTGAAAGAGGAAACGCAGATTGGTTTGTCTTTTAAAGAAAGAAACAAAGTTTGCACAAGACGTTGGCCAGTTTTCTAAGTTAGCTACCAAGGTTAGCTAGGTTAACTGTCCTAGCTAGGTTAACTATCTAGATTAGTTAGGTTACGTCTATCATCCTTCCAGCAAGCCACAAGACTTTGACACTTATCTTAGAACCTAAAAACAGTGCTGAAATTTAAATCGGTGTCCAACGTTATTGTTTGCTGTACATGGAAATTGTTTTAGCTAGAAATGTCAGCTAGGTTAGCTATCCTGTTTAGCTAATTGATACGTGGTCTCTAATATATTCATACATTCACACCAGTCTGTACAGGGCTCAGACGACGATGATGAAAATACAGCACTCATGATAAACGCGGGGACGGGGGTCCCGCCGATAAAGGACGACAAAGAAAATGAGGTGTTCTTTAGGAAGGTAAAACTGCTATTTACAACAATTTATCAACTGTTTGTAAGAATTGAAACTGGTTCATTTGTGTCACTTTACCTTACTACAGCTGTTCATCATTGATGGTCATATTCTGTTGAGTAGGCCACCTTTCCAGTTACGGCATCATTACCAACTAAGGAGATCAGTTTAGTAGGTCATATATATCAGGGTAGAGATCAGAGATCAGTTCTTACTTCGTTAGTTTCCTAACTTCATTGCTACCATAGCAACAACTGGTGATGCAGTTACTCATTAAAGCTGCACTCAAGAGAGTCCAACAACTACTAGACCCTCCCCAAAATGCTGCCCTCCAGAGCCCCTCCCCAGAGAGGCTGCTGTGCACAATGTAAAATATCAACATTTCTGGACAACCAACAGACACTCCTCCTGGCTCTGATTGGCTGTTTTGATTCAGGGATGTTGAATTCTTGCACATGGCATTAGGAGGACTAGAAAGGAGGACTGATTTTTTTTTTCCAGAGTTTTTCCCAACTCTTAGAATATAGTAACAGTTTTAGCAAATATAGTGTTGTTTTTATATGGGTTACCTAATGCCGCTTTAAAGCAGTGTCTATTAGTATTGAAATGCTTTGTAACTGGATGTGGCAGATTCTTAATTTTTAAGATCAGCAATTTTTAACGAAATGATTAGCAAGCCTTCTCTTACAGAAACAATTGGAACTTCTGCAGTAATGCATGAGGAGGAATAAGTGATAATGGATTTTTTCATGCTGTTTATTTTAGTGACTGGTTTAATAATTGTTTAGCACATCTGGAGGGGTTGCAAACTGCAATACCTGAGTTATTATTTTAGTGGTCAGTTATCTCTCTCTCTTTTGATGATTGTGTATGTCATGTTTTTGTATTGTTTATTAGATTAGTGGAGGATGCTATCTGCTACATCCTGGGGGGGATTTAAGTGTTTAAGTATAATTTTTTTATAGGATAAGAGAGAATCAAATTAATTAACAGTAGATTAACACATAAGTGAGTCTGTTATCAGATTGGGTAAAGCATTAACAGAGGTATCATACCTTTCTTAGGAAATCCATATATGAAAATAGTACTAGTCCAGTATATTACATATTACAAAAATTACTATAGGTGTTGGATATTGTTAAAAAAATTCTCAACAAAGAGGTTTGCATATGATGCAACCTTGTACAGGTAACATTTTAGTACCTGTACTGACTCCTCTTATGTGTGAGTGGTACTTGAATTCAAAGTAGGTTATAGTTAACACAAGTTATAGTTAGTGACTGCTTTGAGAGAATATGCATGGGAGGGTTTTTCCACTCATGCATGAAGAAAATGCTATAAAGGTCTTAAAGAATATTCACTGGGGATGACCTTTTATAAAATTGTAATATCCATTGACAAAATTTGGCAAGTACAATTTGTATTTTGCAGGTGTTCAAGGATTTGTAGAATATGTGGTGTTTTACATATTTTCGTAAGGATGGAGCAGTAGGTTAAAAATTGCATTGAGAAATTGAGATGTGATTTCTTTTGACTATGAACAAGCAGATACAATCGGATGTCCAGGATTGTTTTCCTTACGAATTTTAGGGAGAAGATTAAAGGTGCCTTAGTCGAGATTAAAGAAAACACACCCTCTAGTGGTTAAATTGGTGAACACAACAACACTTTGTTTTTTTTGGTTCCGCCTTCCATTCCATGACTGCAAAATCTACGTTGGCCTCTGGGGTTCCGTTAGCTAGCTACATTCTTCTTTACAAAAGTATTACAAAAGTTGTCATGCTAGCAAGAAGGTAGGTTTTTTTTAAAGTAATACTTTATTTAACAAGTTGTTAGCATATTGTCTGCCAAAATAAATGATGAATATTAGGAGAGGTTGGTTAGTAACGTCTGTCACTCATTATACAGATCACATTTACATATCCTACCTGTTTTTCTTGGCAGCACAGATAGGTTTTTTATCCACAGTACAGACACCTGGCAGTGCAGGACACTTACCAGATTCCACTATGTTTATCACCAAACAGAGAGAGATGGGGCTGGTGCAATGTGAAGTAACTGACAGGAAGTCAATGTAAACACAAAATAAAATCCCAGAATGCAAGCAAAAAAAATTATATAGCCATTACATCTTTAGTAAATTTTTCATTCAAAAAATGTAACAATAGTCTTATGTTTTGCTAGTTTTTGACTTTTTTACAGTTATCTCCAGTTTTACTTCGAACAAGTTTTGTTTTTGTCTTGTAGGTCCAAGATATTCGTGAGGGGCTTGAAACTCTTAAGAAGAAAGTGGCTGAACTGGAGAACAAACAGAAAACTGTTTTAGGAGTGGCACTCCCGGAAGACAGTTAGTAGCTCAGTCATGTATCTTAATTAAACATTCATCTGTTCTTGGTGCTTTTAACAATTCCTTAAAAATTGTACCAAGTCATTATCAAAACAAACTAATATAAGCAGCATACGATATGATTTAGTAGTCATTTAAAATTATATGTTATTAAAAATTATGTGTTTGATTCACTTTCAGGTATGAAAAAGGAACTTCAGACCCTTAGAGATGAAATCAAAGTGTTAGCTAGCCAGATCCACAAGAAGTTAAAGAGTAAGTTTGTTGACTCTTTTATTTAAATTACAGAATATACACTTTTATATTTTTAATGTAACCATTGATTAACTTGCCCATATTATAGGTCTTGAACCCAAGAAAACTGATGAAGATGAGAAATATGTTTCAATAAACTTAAGAATGCAAAGAACACAGGTTTGTTATATGAGAAAGGAAATATTAAAATGTTCCCTGATTTTCTTCATTTTTTTTGGTATGTTTTTGTTTAAATTTAACAGCAGTTAATTAGCTCTTCCCCTCATGAATCCCATTAAGTGTTTTGTGTTTTTTTTTGTTTTTTTCTTGTTTGCTTTTTCAGCATGGTGTCTTATCCCGAAGCTTTGTTGAGGTGATGGCTGAATGTAACACTATTCAAGCCAAGTACAGAAATAAAAATGTGGAGAGGATACAGAGGCAGTTAAAAATCAGTGAGTATTTCCTCACATTTTGAATAGAAATGCCCTCGAATAATAGTTTTAAAATAATGGTTATGTACATGAAGTAGAAAGGGTTTACAAATGGCACATTGTTACTTGGTGTAGTTACTTGGTGTAGTTTCACGCATAGTGGAAAGTTACGAATTTTGGAGAGGTGGAATTTACAAGCGGGTTTAGGGCCAGAATCTACAATTTGCCTACCAGAATCTAACTTGTGTAGTGGAATATTTATCACAATTCTGGGTTGCACTACTAGATCTTGTGTAGACAGACCCTTGAGCACCTGGTGCAGGTGCATGAAGTATCCCAGTGAAATAGTCTAGTGAAAATGGGACATTTGTTTATATTTCATGAAAAACAAGTGTCATGATACATTATTGTGGAAGAAATATCTGCCTGGTTCTGATGTTTCCCGTTTTTTCTTTCAGCTGGTAATGACGTGTCGGATGAACAGTTAGAGACGATGCTTGAGAGTGGACAGACGGATGTGTTCACTCAAAATGTGAGCATTACATCTCACTTCTTATCACATTTAAAGTTGATGGCATAACATGTTTTGATTGATCCAGTGTGTTTGAACTTTGAAGTTACTGTTTATTTTTGAACGTGGATGCACACGTTCAAATTTAATTTCAAGATTTAATTGAGTAAGATTTCCATTTTTCTTGCATTGCTGTTTTATTGACTCATGTAACTATATTTAATATATTTACATTAGTGATGGTACATGAACTGGTTGGGCTCCTCCTTGTAGTAGGGCTCCTATTATAGTTTATATAATTATGAACTGCATTCACTTAATCTCACATTTCTATTCAAGTTTTCTTTCTTGCTTTCTATGGAATGAAAGTTAATTTGGTAAGATCATCTACATAATCAAAGCTACTTCATCTTTAGAATGTGTTTTGTATGAATTTATGCACCTCTAAACAATAAACAAATATGTAACGGTATTGAGAATCCCCTAATTTAGAGTAGATTCATTGTTTCTTTTACAGCCATGCCATCAGTGAGTGTTTTGTACTGTTCAGTCATCATCGTCTATCCATGTTTGAGTGCAAGTTTCAAGTTTTACTGTCATCCCTCCATATACTTGGTATACATTGGAATAAGATGTTGCTCCTCTTGGTCCATGTTCCAACACAACAGTCCGGAACACAGGGCTACAAAGAGTGACGGAACATCAGTGCAAGAGGAGCATCATGGCATATGACCGTGTTCATGTCAAAGAGCGCGTTCCCATAAACTCCTCCTCCCACCAGTTCCCAGCTCAGATTCTGATGCGTGGCATCGGTTTACATGTGAACTATGTTCTTTTTTTTCCCACAGATCTTGGGAGACGCTAAAGCTACCAGGCTGGCACTGAATGAGATTGAGACAAGGCACGAGGAGATTCTCAAACTGGAAAGAAGCATTAGAGACCTGCATGACATGTTTCAGTACCTTGCCATGGAGGTGGAGGCTCAGGTGAATCCCTGAAAGATCAGTGAGAGAAAGATTAGAGATTTCATATGCTTATTTATACAGTTACAGTAAGAACAGCATTAAAAGTATGTATCAGTTTAAAATTAACAGGCTTAGTCTTAATGTCTGAAAAGGAATTAAAATGATGCTATGTTCAGTAAATTTTAACATATCAGTATCATTCGTATGGATTGATTTTGTTTGCAGGGGGAAACAGTTAATCGTATTGAGAACAATATAATTAACTCTGCCGACTACATCGAGAAGGCTGTTAAAGAGACCGGAGATGCTGTCATTTCTCAAAACAAAGCACGCAAGGTTGTCTTTAGCATTTTGAATCATTGAACTTAATTGAATTGACTTTTCTGACTTTTCTATTAATTCAGTTGAAAGAATCTGCTGTTCTAAACATCTTTTGTCACTGATGTGTTTGTCTTTTAGAAGAAAGTGTGGATTGCAGTTTGCTGTGTGGTTTTGATCTTTATTATAGTCATTGCCTTGGTTGCAAGTTTAACAAGCTGAGGTGAGTTAAAAGCATTGGAAGGTTCACCATAATGTTACACGAAAACTACATTCACTTCTCCTGCTTTATGAAACATTAGAGAAAAATCCAGTCAATTTGAATATGCTTTACATGAAATTTGCTTCATTGTTTTTTAATCTATGGTCTTTTTTTTTTTTTACTCTTCCCCCCCCCAGTATTTTCCTCCTTCTGCTGGTCTCCCCTGCCTTACATTTCAAAGAAAATTCACTGTTTCACTAACATTCTTATAGTTCATGGTCTATTCGACACTTTGAGGCCTTGGAGGGCAGAAACTGACAGACTTCTTTTCAGTGTTAATTATCTTGCAGAATGGCCTTCCATACATACTGAACCCTACATACTAACACATACATACTAACCCTTCCATACATACTGAACCCTACATACTAACACATACATACTAACCCTTCCATACATACTGAACCCTACATACTAA
>JAOXYF010000012.1:3690164-3719659 GCA_028565775.1 Sternarchorhynchus goeldii
CATACATACTAACCCTTCCATACATACTGAACCCTACATACCAACACATACATACTAACCCTTCCATACATACTGAACCCTACATACCAACACATACATACTAACCCTTCCATACATACTGAATTACATACAAGCTCTTTTTTTCTTTTCTTTTTTTTGTCCTGCACTACAATGGATTCTGTGTAAAACCAATACTTATCAATAACATTGACTCTCGAAAAGAAAAAAAACACACTGGAGTTCTCAGGAAAACCCCAAGTGAGGCAAATAATTAATATAAGCGTAATTCTGCCACGATGTGAATAGCTCACGTTTAGATATTTACTATTAGAGATTTTACCTTTGTGTTATTTTTTATCATTTTGAAAATATTGAAAATGTATTGAACATATTTCTTGGTGTTGCTCTGTATTGTTTTGTGAGTTCAAGAGGATGCTATTTCAAGACTTGAAATTTCTGAACATGAGCATCCACATCACATCTGTATATACGTGAACTTATATTATATTGCTTTTACGTTGCAGCATCTTCTTAATTCATAATTACTGCTTGGCGTAAAATAACATGATGTACATGTTTTCTTTTTCAAACAATGTCATAAGTCTGTATTTAGTTCTGTAGAGTGGGCTGCATCCCAGAACTGCAGTTAGGCATTTTAAGAAAAATATACAGAGCAAGGTGTGGGTAATTAATTTGGGCTTTGTCTCAAATAGGCCAGGTGCCTCTTGCTTTAGCAACTTTTGATACACTTGTATAGTTACTTACTTTGAAGTGCCTCTGCCTTGGTGCTTTCATCTGGGCTTCTGTTGTATGCTACCTAAATGAGTTTAGTGGAGGGGAAGATCACAGAGTACATACTGTTTTGGTACATGATTTGGTGTACTGAATTTTGTACTGAACTGTCTGATCCTGGTCATTTTAATGTAGAACTGTTTTTAAATAAAGTAAATCTTGTACTAATGTGCTGTATTATTTTATATGATGCGTCACTTTGACAACAAATTGTGGAGATTAATGTAGAAGCTGTGAGGGTTGTATAATGGTTGGACGCCGGATAGAGTTGTTTAGCACGCGATCACCTGCGTCAGCTCGCGACTGAACTACACTTCCTGTAGTGTCGGCAGTGTCTCCCCAAACGCTGGACCCGGTCCGGTGTCTCTTCAGTAAGGGCACCAGGGTTGCGACACCGCGCGGTTCAGGTAACCGGCTAAGTTTATTTATGGAAGTTTGTCTTGCGTTTAAATTAAAACGCATTACTAACTTGTTTACTTATTTTAGGATTCTGCCGACTCGAACCATTATATCAATTATATCAAATGTTTATATGGTAGGCGTATTAAAAACTATATACAGTTTAAGATAATGAAACGCCAATATAACGGGCATAGTGAATCGTATTCACAAAATGATTAAAGATTGTAGGATATTTGATGCATATACTTACGCAGTGTTATAAGTGAAAGCGAAACTCCCTCAGCGAACATCAGTCGTCTTTTTTCGGTGAAAAACTACGCAAACTTTGGACGGTTTTTTTGTTTGTTTTGTTTTTTCTAACATCTACCTTGTGGCAGGTGATCAACACAGTTTTAAAAATCAAAATGAACGACGACCCACTGGAGAATACGATACCTGCGGACATGGAGTTATTATTTTCTCAGGTTGTATTTGTTAATATACCGCATTCGTACCAGATTAACGTTCCTGTGAAATGTTGTTACACTTTGACTGGAGGAGTGAAAAGCAACTCTAAAGACTGGATTGGCATTTTCAAGGTGGATGTTTTCAAATGATTTTAATATTACTTAATTACTAATAGATCTGTTACCCCTTCATATATTTAGTAACAGTAACGCTGTGTGTTCATGCTCCTGATTAATGATGTAGACTATATAATGCACCTAGGTTGGCTGGAACTCAACACAGAACTACTACAGCTATGTGTGGGCTCAGTCTTCAGAACATGATGGGACTGAACCACTTCAACAAGAAGTTGACTTTGGTGGTAAGAGACATGATCAGGGATTTTACTTGGGCATATTGGGGTGTAACAAATACATAAAATACTTGGTATTCAGCCACCTGCCATCTCCTTGGCAGCTGATGTTATGGATGGAACCAATGACTAGGGACTGGCAGGGTGGGGCAGAGCAAATACTTGTGTTCTTATGTAATCATTTGAACTTTTTAAAGTGCTGGTGAGCAACTAGTATAGTGGTTAGCATTCACCAGAAAGTTGCTTTGGCGTTTGTACTGACTGGTGGTTTTCTTTTAGAGAACAACCTCCCTAAAGATGATGGAGAATTTTATCAGTTCTGCTATGTGGACAGCAGTGGTCAGGTCCGGGGAGCCAGCACTCCGTTCTCCTTCCAGAACCAGACGGAAACAAACTTAGACTGCAGCCTGGAGAAAGACCTTTTAGTAATCACAACACAGGTACATCTAGCCACTCGGATCAGAGCCAACAATATAAGCTTTTCTATTTTCAGGTGCTATAGCATATATGTGTTAAATATGTTTCTAATTCTTATTATTTATAACTATTATAAATATTTTTTATGGACAGTGTAGCATTGCTACTAGCAACTGTGTGTGTGTGTTTCTAGCATTACTGCAGTCCTTGTTCACTTGAAAATGGGCTTAACAATATAGCGATTGTTCTTGTCTACTGCAGTATTGTCCTTTCTGATTCTGCCACTGCAGAAGCTCTCCAACTAATCAAACATTTGTAATTGCATGCTCTGTGCACCCTGACTAGTCTCATACAACCCAGATCTATCAGTTTTTTCTGAATCACAGCATTCACATGATACCCCAAATGTAAAAGATTTTATTCAAAATAATGCAGACCAAGCTCTAACTAATCTTTTATGTTACATCAAGGTAAATCAGTGGGCTTTAATGTTGGAAGGCATATTATGTTTGTAGACAACAGCAACGACTGGCATAATCAAAAATAATCAAGTGATTGTGGGTACAGGAGCAAACAGAGCAGATGGAGAAGGAAAAAGAGGACCTCCTGGCTCAAGTGGAACACCTGAAGGAGGAAAACAAGATTGTGAAGAATGAACTGGATGAAAGGCTGCACGAGATCTGCCAACTCAGGGTTGGTTCTTCAGTCTCTTCATCTGCACGGTGTGATGCCACCACGAGTGACGCTGCCACTGAAGTGCCTATGGTTTCACTTCCTGCAGATTCTCATAGACAAAATGAAGGCAAGCAATAAGACTGAAACGCTGCCAGCAGACGAGCAGAAGCCTCAGGTCTACGAGCAGATTACCCAAGAGCATCAGCCTCTCTTCCAAACACTGGCAGAAAATGAAACCAAACAGGAACAAGAGGTATCTGTCCTGCCTATACACACACAGGCACTGCTCAGTTTAAGTAACTGTAATGCGAACATAATTTATGACTGCTCCCAAAAGTGTGTTCTCCTTCTTGATTGTTCTCTGCAGTCACTCAGTCCTACCTATGAAAAGTATAGGAAAGCTTGCCAGAAGATTACCATGTTGAAAGAAGAGAGGACCGTGCTAATGCAGAAGCTTGAAGCCCAACAGGCAGAGATTTCACAGTGAGACTGAGCAATAGCATCACACTTTGATCCTGAACCATGAAAAACAAAACCATGCATGCAACTCTGAATTATCTGCCTGTCCTTTTAAAGTTCCCTTAAAGTTTCCTTTTGTCATGTGACTCTGCAGACTTGACTCCAGGATCGAAGAAGCAGTGCAGGGTTACAACACACTGGATGATCATCTCCAGCTGCTGAAGGTCTGAGAAAGAAATGCACTCAGTGTTGTTCAAATCAGGCCGTTTTCCTTTGTCTAGAATGACTGCTTCCTGTGTGGTTTCCCCACTGTCCCACCACAGGTTGACTTACAGAGCAGTCGGAAAGAGAACGAACGGCTGCAGGCTGAGAACCTGGCAATGGAGAGAGAGTTGGAGCAGCTGCGAGAAGAGAACAAGGACTTCCGCGCAGCCTCGTCACAACAAGCCCCTGTCGAGGGAGACAAAGGCAGTGCAAAGGTTCAAACACAACACGTGTGCTGAATCCATCATGGATCACACGTGTCCTGTAATGCCTGTTCAAAGGTTCAAACACAACACGTGTGCTGAATCCATCATGGATCACACGTGTCCTGTAATGCCTGTTCCCTGCATGCGCAAATCCTAAAAAAAGATATAGGGGGGAAAAAAGATCAACAGTGACCTATGAAATTCAACTCCTTCTAGATGCAGATTCAGGCACTCTTCAGTCAGCTGACAGACGTCAGAGGTACACTCCGTAAAGAGATCAAAAACAGCAACGAGGCAAACCAGCGAGCAGACAGAGCTGAGCGTCAGGTGACAGAGCTCAAGACGCAGCTGGAGCAGATGAAATCGGGGGGCAGGAAGGAGACAAACCAACAGACTGAGGTGGTCAACAGTACTGAGGTTATTTACCAAAACCTCAGGCTTTATCTGCTTTTTGGCAATTAGTTTTTAATGGATAGAGTATTGTTTGAGATTGTTGAAGTATGAGAGTCCATAAAGTTGATGACTTTGGGGGAGGGTGTTATGTGATTTTTCATGGTTTTGCATAACGTATTATTGCAGGCACAGATTAAGGAAGCGCAGAGGAGAATCGATAAACAGGCTAATGTAGCAGAGACAGAACAGTTAGAAAAGGAAAACCAGGTGATATTCTCTTGACATTTCCCACATATTCTCCAGCTGCATGTGTACTATGTAACAGCTGTGCATTGCTTGACTCTCTTTCTTGTCAGAAACTCAGAAATGAAGTAGAGAGATTACAGAAGGCACTGTTTGAGCTGCAGATCGCTTCGGTAGCTGCTGCCTCTCAGCATCAGCACAGCCACTCACGTTACGAGTGCATAAAGGACCTCTCTGGTGGGTTCATATCATGAAAAAAATCTTGGATATTCTTTCAGCAATTAGTTGAGATGAGTTTTTTCAGCCATTAGTTTTTTGGAGAAAAAGCGCCAAAACATTATTTCCTTTTTTTCCTTAGCAACTCCCACCAATACCAAAAACAAGGTAATATACGTATATACAGATATGCATACCACAGTCTGAAACCTTCTTTGGTGTGCTAATTATTCATGTTTTGCTAATGTTTAATTCTCTATTCATTCTTTGTCTACTCTGTAAATAGTCAAGAGTGTGCCAGCACTGCCTCGAGAGCTTTCCTGACTTAACTGAAGATGAGCTGGAGGCTCACGAGCAGGATCACAAAATTTGTCCGTTCTGCACTCTGATCTGTGATGACATGAAACAGCAGGAGTTTGAAGACCATGTCTACGGCCACGAGGGATAGACGCAGCGCCACGAGGGATAGACGCAGCGCCACGAGGGATAGACGCAGCGCCACGAGGGATAGACGCAGCGCCACGAGGGATAGACGCAGCGCCACGCAACGGCCGTCTAAAACGAATAAGACAGTCACCCCAATCTTTGGGGGTTTCTGTGTTGAAAAAGGAATAAATTATTATACAAACAGTTGTATATTTCCAGGTATATCTTACTAGTTAAATTATTTACTTTAAAGTTTATATCTTTTGCTGCAATTCTTTTTTTTTTCTGAATAATTGAAAAAAAATCATTGTATGAAAAGAGTAGTAATAAACAGAGTAATATGCCTCATCCTTAAAGAATTGTCAAATAGGTATACTGGAATTACAAACACAAAAAATGGTAAAAACATCTGCTACCAACACATTGGAACAGACCAAAAAATTAAATTACACCAATCAAATATAGATAAAATCCTACATACCTACAGTCATAAAAACTTTAAAGATGAATAATTAAGTCATGAGTTCATAATTAAATTCATAAAAGATGTATTAAACAAAATTTGAGCTCAGCTGATTATAGCATTTTAGTCTGAATTATTTCCAGAATCTCTTCTAGTCCTCAAATAGACCTGCTGTTATCACTGGAATAAGACTTTGATAGCTCAGACAGAGTTAAAGGCTCTTTGAAACTCCAGCTGCCCACCTGTGGTGAAGCTGAAGAACAAAGCACAAAACAAAAACTTTCTCTAAGAGAAGTACAAGCTGAAAAAGCAAGATAAGATTCCTGAGGCTGGACAGCATTACTTGCTTTTTAATTTTAATTTTTAATTCTTACAAAAAATAGATGATTTATTACTTCAGTGTACTTTCATTTGGCTTTTACATGCATCAACTTCACCACTTGAAATCCTAACATTCAACCCTAGCTGAAAAATGTACTGTAACCAATAGCTCAGTGTACACCCAATGATTCCCTCTCATCAAGGTGTCATCTGATTAGCCTCCTCAGGAGTGACATCACATGAGGAGAGTTCGGAGAAGAGCGCAGGCAGCCAGTACTGCGGCTCCGCTGCGGCTTGAGAATCCAACCACGCCAGGCCCTCTTTCAGCAGGTGGTCCTGTGAAGAGTAAAAAAAATCTTTACGCGTGCACCTGACGCGTCTTGTAAAAACTCGAAAGCTGCGTCTTCATCATACACACTTACAAGGACGTGACAAGCCCGCTCTTTCTCCCACTTGAGGCTCTCCCTGATCTCGCTTATGGTCACAAAACCTTTTTTCTGGAAGGGAAGTGCAGCATTTAGATTAACCCGATGCCTGAATCCCAGAGGTTTACTAAACCGTTCTCTTCACGTTCAGAAGCAGTTACCTCAGCCAACTGAAGAACCACAGTGTGGTCCATATTGAGCTCTGCAGGAACAGACTGGACCAGGTAAGAGCCTCCGACAGGAATCACTCCAAAACCATTCCCCATTGCCTTGAGCTTTTTGATGGCCCGTATTAAATCATCCCTAATGGTAAAACACTACCAGGTCATTAAAGTCGAATACAGAACTGACAGATATTAAAGGTGCCCACAGTGAGTACTGAAAGAAATCAAACGTTTAAAAAACATTTTGAATATATTTTTCTATACTATCATTTTAGTTGAAGAAAACTGTCAATGTAGTTGTAACTGTATTATGTACCACTGTTTTGAGCGAGTGCACAATGCAGATGAGGGAGCAACATTCTTAATAACAAACACACTCACTGGCTCACATCCTGGGCAAACTTCCCTCTTCCCTTTAACACACGGTGATGGAGTTCGTCCAGTGTAATGAGTCCTAGTGGCAGTGAAAGTTGTTCAGTGTCATCTTGTAGGTGTATTCCAGTCTCCCCCCCACTTCACAGTTTTATTGCGACTTTTAACTAGAAAATGTTTTGGGAAATTCTTTTTCAAGGTATGTCTGATACAAACCCATCAACGTGTTTAGAGACAACAGGATCTAAATTCATCTTACCTCCATTTCTATGTTTTAGAGCGAGACAGACTTCAACTATCTGTACACCGAGCTCATAATAGAAGTCTCCGACTCCAAGCATCTCAGACCAAAAACCTTTACCCGCTGTTCACAAAAAAAAAGACAAACAAAAAACATGCTCTTATAACTACATTTTGAATAAGTTTAAGCAAAAGCTTTGAACAGTGAGTTCACAGTGTCTCCTTACATGCTAGTGGATCTACTCCTATTGCGGCACACATCTCTTGGAACTGTACCCTGAACAGTGAACTCTTCCGAATCTCTTGTTTATGTTTGCTGGCAAACTCTTCCAAATGAGTTTTGAACGTTTCTAACTGTTTAGACATCTACAAGGGAAAAACGTAAGCACATAATTTACACCAATGTCTTATTCAGACCCCTTATACAGTTTGTTGGTTAATTTGAATATTTACAATTCTATTTACAAAGTTACTTTTCTCTCACCTGTACAATTTGATCTTCAGCCAGGACTGTACCTCTTTCTTTGTATTTGGCCTATGACAACAAACAGAAAATATAATATACACATGCAATATAAAATTCCGTAACGTAGGCATTAGTAGATCAGTAAAGAGAAGGCTGGAAAATCTTGAAAAATACCTCTGCGAGTTTCTTTTTTGCGATCGCCCCTGCACCAACGCCTCTTCTGTGCATGTTGTCTGACTGTCGTACTCTCAAACAGCGGAAGAAATGTGACCTCTTTCCTTGCCGATTTCAGCTTAACTGTCGATTTTTTTGACAGTTCAGTAAAATGTTTCTGGGCCTGCGGATGTGTCACGAATAATCTAGCTAGCTCAAAACATTACCAATTTATTTATCCAGTTTTCAGGGCCCGGGAGATACATTAGCTCAATGCTAGTTAGCTAACGAATCAGATTACTAACACAATAAATGTCAGCATTATGAATAAAACGAAAACTGCATTATATGTTCCAAAGCAAGCGGTGTATATGACTCCTCTTCAACCCTATGAAAAGGGTCTTCTTTTTGTTACTGTAAATTCTGCGTGTTTTTACTATTATTATTTTGTACACAACAACATTTTTGACAATCAAGGAAGAAGGACTGACTCTTCTTCTTCTTCTTCTTCTTTTCGGACTTTATGATAGAATGAAATGCTGCCGCCTACTGGTTTTATCAAGTTATATCCTTAAATTATTTACACTCCTCTTTTAATCTACTCTTGTATCTAACTGGGTTCTTCACTATTTTTTAATTGTATCCACCTGAGGGCAGTCTGAGCTGAGTTAGAATAACCTGTTCATGGTGTAGCATGGTGCGTTTGGGTATATTTTTCCTCAGAGGAGAGAATACAGCTGTTTAATAAAAACAAGTAACAAATACATAAAAGTATTAATTTATACCACACTAGGGAATAATTTATGCACATTTTATTACATACATTAGTACAAAATGTCACATAAAATTCTTTATATTCATTTAAAATGTAATTATTAATTTTGCAGCTGTTGTAATAATGACATTATGTGTTTGTAGCTGTAAGGCAACACACCCACACACACAAAGGTTTTTAATTTTGAAATATGCTTTTATTAAAATGATGTGTATAATATGTACTGTACAGAACGAGCCATGTCAGATTCTGAGGCTGTTGTCCATTGGTCTGTCAGCATGTAACACCCGTGTCTTACTGAACACTAACGACTTCTGTGGAGGAGAGCGGAGAATGACTGTAGACTGAAGACCTTCTGTTTTATATACATTTTTGGATGTTGCGACAGGTAACAGGTACACAACTGCATATTTGATGTTCCTACAGCACTTACTTGGATTTATCACCTTTGGTGTGAGCCCACATGGTGATGCCCTTCTTTAGAAGATCATTGAAGGTTTGAACTTCTGGATCCTCTGCCACTACAACTGGTCTGTATCAATGTGAATTAAAGTCATTTGTTTTTTATGTTTGTATAACTTACAAAATACTAATAATATAGTAACCCTATACACCATACATATCCTAACACATACCTGCTCTTTTTCTCTCTCTGATTTAGCAGAAAGTTCACAAAGTTCTTCTGTACCAAGGAGTCCATTATTTTACTGATATCACTTGCAATAGTTGATTCAGCATATCGACGTTCCAGGTGTTGGTCGTTATCTACTGAGCTATTAGGAGTTAAATTGTAATAGTGAATTAAACTGTTATTATTATTAACACACATGAGTTATGTTAAAAATAAGATGGTTTGTATTCTGTTGAAGAAGAGTTAAAAGAGAGCATCTTCAAATAATAATAATAATAATAATAATAATAATAATAATAATAATAATAATAATAATAATAATAATAATATGAAAACATTGTGCATTGCCTGCTGTCAGTGGATCTTGCGCTGATGGTCAGTATGGTCCCCAAGCAAAGGACAGTGAGTGCAGTAAACTCCACCTTCATCTTAAATGATCTGAAATTCACATCAGACTCGCTATAGCACAATAAATGTAATCATTTAAAAAATATTTATGTATTTATACCAACAGAGTTCAATTCCATCAGGAAATATATGGAGGCAGATATATTAAAGCTTACCTTGCCCAACTCTTGTTCGGATCTAATGATGGTATAAAGGGGTTGTGTGTGTCACAGTGAACCCCAGTAGCCTTTTATACGTTACTAACGATATAACCTTTGGAAAAATAACTTAGTTCCATGTCATTAAAGCAATGAATTATGGGAATGATAAGCTGTTGCAAATATTGATAAACTCACATATCTATGCTCAGTCTAAAGCTGTACTGATAATAGAAAGTCTTTTGGCTTTTGTTAAGAAATATTTTGTCATTTACCGTGTTTCAACAAGTCAAATGTCATTAGGCTGTTTGTGTGATGTAAAGCTCATTTGGTATTGAATGTCTTACAGAGCTTATCTTATTAATGACTCAACTCAATACATATGTAGCCTATTTTTAAGTCAATTTAGGAAGCAGAATGTTTGTGGTTACACCCCCCTCCCCCTAACACAATATTTTAATTATTAGTCCTGCTTCTGGTTCAGCAGGTTGTTTCAAACAAGACCATAAAACTTTGATCTGTATCACTGGCCTCTATGATTTTAAAAATGACTTTAGTTTAAACATTGAAAAGTGATTATCATTACTACTGTGTGCTGCTGTTCTACAAATTTTGGTTTTGACTTGATCTTGTTCTGACATCTTAATATTAGTCTTGATCTAGGCTGGTCTCTCTGAATTTATATTCACATCCTGATATTGTGAATATAAAAAAATATTAAAATATCATATTTATTATTTCAAAAGTATTCCAAGTATGTATAATTTGAAAAATGCCAAATTGTTTTAGACTACATTTGTGAGGTAAGGAAAACCTATTTTTATTCTGGCAAAACTAAGTGAGAATGTGGCACATTCAGTATTCATACATGTTCATAAATAAATCAATCAGATGAAGAAATGCCAGATGAGATTTGAAAGTTGAACTAAACTACAGATAAATGTTAATCTTATTGTGTGAAGAGAACTGTATTTTAGGCTGGTACATGGTGATATTGTACTTCACAGCTGACACAGAAGAAATTCCCCCTGTAAAAGAAACATGGTTATAGGTTCTACATCATTTTACACCTTAAATCTTACTGGCAGACATTGAGCAATGGTGCACACAGGTACATGCATTCAAAGGGGAAACTTGAGGTGTACTGAGTTCCTCCTTCTTGTCAAGCCAGACAGATGACAAATCGTAGAGAACCTGTAAGACAAACCTGGTTTAAGGCAGAAGATTGTTTTACACCTCAAATCTAACAAGGAACGTGGTACATTGAGCAATATGGCACAATGGCAAATGTGAAATGATGAAATTCCAGATCAGGTTTGAGTGCTTTAATGACATTGGACCACACAAATAAGGCATTAATCAAGGTGAAGAGGTACCCTCTGTAAAACAAACCTGATTTAGGCTGGTCCAAGATTGTTTTTACCTCAAATTTAACCAGCAACATAGCACATGGGACAATACGGCACACTGGTAAACTGGCAAAATGGAAATTTCCTAGACATAATTATTCATGTTGGGTCACACAAATAGCAAATGGATCATACAGAATTTATCCCTCTATGTATGAAAAAACTAGTTTTAGGCTGGCCCAAGATCAGTTTAAATGGGAAATTTCAAAAGCATACTGTTGGCCTTGTTCATGTCTGGCCAGACAAATGAGTCCCTCAAAAAAGTCCCTCATAGAGATCAGATAGGAAAGTCTTATTTTAGGGTTTCCTGGCAATGGTGATTCCATTGATTAAAAACACATTTCTCAAATTTCTCAATTTCGCTAGGTTTATACAAAGCCTTTTTCAACATCTTGCCAGAAATATTCCTGTCATGCATTCACCATTGTCTTCATTACAGAAATTAGGCTTTCAGTGTTCCTCCTGTATGTAGAATATTCCATATTGTCAGTTGTAAAGTATAATACTGATTTCAGGATCAGCCTAAAATCAAATTTTCCTCAAAAAGATCATCATTTGTCTGATCTGTAGTGATTTAAGTTACTTTTGAATCTTATCTGATATTTCTGTCTGATTAATTTGTGTATGATCACTCAGTGTGTCATGTCTCTATTAGTTTTATGAGACTAAAATTAGGTTTTTCTTACAGTAGAAATTTAATCTAAAATTTTGAATTTTGAAATGAATTAATTCAAGCAGATATTTTATAACATAAAGACTTTAATATTTTTATAAATATGAGTCTTTAATCTCATTTTAATCTAATTTTTAGATGCTGAATATCAGGATGAGAAACATAATAAATTCTTAACAAATTTATGATCACATCTTTATTTTGATCACACCGATGTCTGTAAAACAGGACGTTTCCAGCAAATATGTGACGTGAACACTCCCTTTACGAAAATGGAGTGTCACATTCATCCTTGCCCGTGTTTCTGTCTCGATGTTTGCTCTGGTCCTGCAGTGGGCCAGACAGTAGCAGGGTGAGGATGTGGTATCAGAAGAGACAGCAGGCAGGGGTTCCTCTCTCCCCTAGAAGAAAACCACATAATAAATCCACATGGGAGGGACCATGTGATTATAATACTATTACATCACAATGTCATAGTGCAAATTTGTTGTAGCCTACAGTGTATCATCACATAATTGTTATTAGGCTACTGACGACTATTTAATCTCCCAAACAATGTACAAAATGTTTGTACCAATCATATATAAACCTAATTTTATGTTTTATTAGGAAACTAAATTATGTCTCTTTTCTTACATCATAACATATTTAAATGTTGCCGTTCGTGCACGTACAACTTTTGCTAGGTAAGCAGATGTTATGCTACGTATACCGTTATTAAACGGTAGATCGAGCATCACAGTGAAAACATTTCTCTCTCTCTTAAGACCATCTTAACACAACGATGCTTTTGGAAAACGGGGTTCTGAGCTGCTTACGTTTTGGGTTGCAGATTAAACAAACGGTAAGAGCCAGTCGAGGCCAAAACCAAGCCTATAAATTGTCACAAACAATTTAATGCGTTCATAATTTGTGCGCTAATATTAACAACTCAAGCATATTTCCTATGACGTTTCTATTTGTTTTCTACTATAGGAACCTGACCAGCGACATTTTACAAAACTTCTTGGTAAGACCCCACCTACCAAATTTTGTAAACACGTCTTGACTTCACGCATGCGCAGTGTGTGGCTTTTAAACCGAACGTCTGCTCGACATGGTGCTGAGGATAACGCCTGAAAATGGGGGATACTAATAAAAGTAAAGTATATCGTACATTTTGTTTTCTCTGCTGATGAGTATATCGCCTGTATCGCGCCGTGACAATTCAGGACCAGAATTAAATAGGCGCACTTATTGGAATCGGTATTATTAAAGCTTAAGGTTTGAAAGTGATTGTTATTGTTTTAGCTCTCCTCGTTTTGCTAGCTAGCTACAAGCTGGCTAACTAGCGAGCTGGTCACATAACCGGCATTGCGGATCAAAATGGAGGTTGAGTGCCGAGTGGCTTCGTGTGGGAGTTAGAGAAATCCTGAATGGATCCTCAGGAATAATATTACACAATTTGCTTTAACGCATTTCGGGAATCTGTTTATTCGTCTGTTAGTGAATAACTAACTGCTTGATATAAAGTAGCTATGTTGCTAACTAGCACAGTTAGCAAGCTACTTAGCTGTCTAGCTAGCTTGCAAAGAAATATCATGACAGAGTGCAACTTTGTCCCAGTAATGGTAGGACGAAATCTGGCGTGCTGATTTGCATTGTTTGTTATTATGTCTGTTTGTAGTTAGCTATATCACTGAATAATTTTGCAGTCCAAATTATTATTTTTTCCATTCACAGGTTAGGAAGACACACCGGTGTTTTAACGTGTTTGGTTTTCATCGTGAGCTGATATGGACAACTATGGTTTATTTTGTATCTCACTGTTTTCGCCATGAGTATGCGTTCCGAATCCATCTCTAAGGTGGGATTGCGCTCAGAATCAAACAGTTTTTACCTGTCAAAAAGAAGCTTGGGGCATCTTAACCTCCCCCAAAATTCATTCAGCATTGGCACAGAAACACATGACTCTCTTGGCATCACTCTTAACGCTGGGCATCACTTCATTAAAACAAGAAACCTGGACAAAAATCTGTCTGTGAAATCCACTCGGTCTTTACTGCTGGGAGGCCAGAACAAAGCAGTAGCTACTGCTTCTGGAGCCAGCTCTGAGAGCGTGGACACACTTGCATCTCATCCTAAACAAATGGGGGGTGAAGGAACCCCTGTTAAAAGCAAAACTCCACTCGGACAGACCAACGCTACTGATAACAAAGCAGAGTTTGTTTCAATGAATTCGCACAACTCCAGGGATTCTGGAGGGGAAGAGAGCACAAAAGGGTTGGAAACACTGAGACCTCACAGTGTGGCATCTCATGAACACACAGAGGGTAAACGAAAGAACATCAGGAAGTCCCCTGGACACCCCAATTCACAAGCCAGTTGTCTTCGACAACTCCTTCTACTTCAGCTGGACCTGATAGAGCAACAGCAACAACAGCTGCAGGCTAAGGACAAGGAAATAGATGAACTAAAAGCAGACCGAGACACGGTATGTGAGGTGTTTGTAAATTAGACTTGAACTAGCATCATTTTATTGGTCACACCCTTGCCTGAGTATTGGGTACTTTTTGTCCCCATCAGTTAAGCACTAAGCACTGTTCCTAAATTTGGAATCCATGAAGTTTGGAACAGGGGAACTGTTCTTCAGTGACCATAACTGTTCTTCAGTGACCATAACTGTTCTTCAGTGACCATAACTGTTCTTCAGTGGCGTTATTTGTTTATTTATTACACGTTTTCACACACAGCTACTGGCACGGATTGAGCGGATGGAACGACGTTTACAGTTGATGAGTAAGGAACCACGTGACAAGCGCCTCTTTCAGCCATTAGAGCGTTGGGTCCCAGACACCGATGACTTTTGGGATTCAGACATAGGAGAGAGCCCTCAGACCACAACACCTAAATCCTCTGTGTTTAGCCGAGGCAGCAAGGTGCAGAAGAGGTGAGACGTGCTAATATTCTGAGGTGTGTCCCATCGCATTTCAGTGTCTCTCTCTGTCCTTGTTTAATTTCGTTGTTAATCTTTTGCTGTTTAGGAAATTTGGCTTTGTGGATTCCAAACTACAGAGGTCACAAGGAAAGGCTTCTAGGTTAACCCCCCAGAAATCAGACACTGGAGGGACCTCACCATGCCAGAGGGACCTGCGAAACAAGGAAACCCCTGAAAAGACAGGGAGGTCATCCAGTCAGAGAGAAACCCTCTCAGAGGGAGAAGACAGCTGTGAAAACGACAGCTTCCCATACATGACGACAACTGAAATGTACTTATGCTGCTGGCAGCAGCCTCCTGTCTCTCCGCTGTGTGAGCCGTCCCCCAAGAAAGAGGAGGATGTTGCCAGTGAGTGCTTTAAATGCATGGATTTCCTTTCAAATGATTAAGAGCATGCTGACATGTTACTAAATATTACGCATGCTTAAACATTTTGCTCAGTCCCATCCTGGAGAGAAAGCCACATAGAACCTTTGAGGGAGGAAGATGTTTTTGAAATCTCTGAGGTGAGATTATGTCTTGGTGTATTTACTCTACTTTGGTAATTCACATTTCTACTCATTTTACTTTACAGTTCTAAAATGCATGTAGTCTAAAACATCTCCTGCCTTTTCCCCACCATCAGAATCTCGAGGACGGTGTCTTTCTGAAGCGGCACTCAAAGCTAGAGCTGGATGAGAAGAGAAGGAAAAGGTATGATTGAAAAATGTTTTCATTGGACTTTAAGGCTCCCGTATCATCATTAGACAGATTCCTTTGAACTTGAATGTTGGTTTTGTTCAATATGTTCCTGGTTAAGTGGCCTGTTTATCTCTCTGTAGATGGGACATCCAAAGGATCCGGGAGCAGCGCATGCTTCAGAGACTCCAGCAGCGCATGGAGAAGAGAAAAATGAGCATCCAGGAGAGGGAACCGGAAATATCCTCCTTTTACCCCGATATCGATGACGGTATGATTTGTACATTAGTTCATACAAGCTTTTGAATAGTTGTATCACAAAGAATATGTAACAAACAAACAAAAAAAGGACTTTGCCCTCACAAAGATATGACAGGGTTGTGACTCGTCTGCTTTTCCCCTCAGTGGAGTCGATTGTTATCACACCCTTCCTACCTGTTGTGTCCTTTGGGAGGCCTTTGCCCAAGCTGACTCCACAGTGAGTGTCCTTCTTATTACTTATGGAAAATTGCTGTTAGTTGGTTTGAGTTTACAACACGTTTTTTTTAGGTGTGTTATCCCCATAATTTAGCATTTAGATGAATTTTTCTCTTCCACACCCACAGGAACTTTGAGCTGCCATGGCTTGATGAAAGAAGTCGTTGTCGTATAGAGAATCAGAAAAAACAAACTCCTCACAGGACCTGCCGAAAATAAGACAGTTATTGAAATTGATTAGCTATCTGAGTTGAATGCTGCAGAGGGAGATGGCCTTGTTTTAGATTGCAGGGCACTTGATAAATTTTGTGTAATTTTGTGTGTGTGTGTGGTTTTACAATTAAGCTGTAATAAGACTCCCATGTGGACATTAAGAGAATATTGCAGTCTCACAGATTTATTTATATTGTTAACTGTTAGGACAAATCCATGCCCTGTGTTTTGTTTATTCTTTTGTATAAACATGTCTAAAGTTGAACCTGGATTGTGTTCTGTATAAAGTAGGTCTTCGTCCTGCTCTTTTTCTCTCTTTTTTTAAATTTTTTTTTACATAAGTTATGAAAGCACTGGTTTAACACCTTCACATGTAGAACCTTGTGGGTGTGAAGGAACTTGTTTGTTTTTTTTTGTTATACCTCAGTGGTCATATCTTGTGCGTAGTGGATGTCAGAATGACAGGCTGTTCTACACATCTTCAGTGCTCTATTACAGGTACAGTGGATGTCAGAATGACGGGCTGTGCTACACATCTTCAGTGCTCTATTACAGGTACAGTGGGGAGTGAGAGCCAAGGATACTCAGAATACAAGTGGCTTAGGATTTCATCTTTCATTTTTCTCAGTTTTAGAATGCATGGTTGGCTTGAGGGACTTTTTTTTGTTAACAATAGAATTTTCATTAAATACTGTTAACCTCATGAAGCTGTATATCCTAAATTGTTTTATAGCAAGTATATAGAAGCTAGTTCTTATTTGTAAGCTTATTTGTACAGAAGGTCTGCATGTCTAGAGTTGAATGACCTCATCATTCTGGTTCATCATTCTTGTTGTCCATGTCTATTTGACCATGTAGTTTGAAAAGTTCCATTCTTGCTTTCAGCCCCAAACCTGGCCATGCCAGTTAAGAGTTGTGATGTACCCTGTGCCTGACACAATGTAACTACAACTAAAAAAGTCATGTGCTGCAGTAACCTGAAACTTGGTTTTATTTTGACATAAATTTGTTTTGCCACAAAACATCACTTTCCCACATCTTGAATGTGTAAAATATTTTGTCTAGTTCCACATTGCTTGTAGAATGTATATAAGGGAAAATGTTATTTTTTTATTATTTAAAGTTTGACTGATATATGTTCAGTATAGATTTATTGGTAGTGTTGGCAAAGTAACCAGAGATGTTTGTTTAGAAAACAAAGTATAGAAACTATTTGTTTTCATTAGATTTTTTTCCCTCTTTGGTGTTAGTTTGTTGTTTAGCTTTATGAATGAATATACCATGAAGTCTTTATGAATGAATATACCATGAAGTCTTTTGCTGAACAATTAAAATATTCAGCTCATGCTGTATTTTTGTATAAAAGCTCAAACTGCTACTATGTGGTTAATGCAGTGTTACTTTTTGTAAATATCACATCAAAACAGCTATAATTAAGCGCTTTACATAACAAATCAAGTAAAAGCTTGACTATATGTGACTTGTAGGATGGCTTTTTAAAATGGTGAAATGAGCAATTCCCAAAAGCAAGAACCACTTAGAACACTAATTGGTGAGATGTTCTGAGCCTTGATGTATTTATCCTGAACCCTTGTCATAAGTATTTACTCATGTATTTAGTACAGGGATGCAAGCAACGCTACATAGCCCTATGAATCCTTAATTAGCTGACTGTTTCAGAACACTGACTTTAACACCATTCTTAGTATTGTAGCCTTTTACAAGATAAACTCACAAGTGTTGAATTTCATTCCTATACTTGGTAATTGCATTGATTTAGTAGCTTCCAGCACAGGAATGTCAAATTTCAAATTAGTCTGCTAAATGTGAAAAATGTTTATTGGGGGAAAAGAACACGGCAAAATACATCCCCATTTACTTTTAGATAAATACTATAATACACTGGTATCCATACATTTTGTCTGAACCCTTTCACCAATTAAAATTTAACTACTTCAGCTGGGAGAAACTAGTGAAGAATGATCTTTTTTTTTTAGATATATAAACTAGTGAAGAATGATCTTTTTCAGATATGTAAACCCAGTGCCCATTACATAATGTTGAAGGTCAGTAAAGAAAAATTTAGTAAAGTATAAGAAAAACATTTTCTAATCAGAACCTGGTACTAGGACATTTTTAAGCACTGTGATGTATAAACCACCATCCTTGCAAGATTTACAAATCTGTAATAAAACATTACTGTGAAATGATGTATACTTGAGAAAGAGTAAGTTGAGGTAACATAGTACATACAGATTGTAAAAGTGTATCTATTTTGCACCATTATAAAAGATCATTTTTTCCCCACAAACATTTATTTGAGCAGACTGTGGGCAGAATGCATGTCATTTTAAAGGTAGTACTACATAGTGTTTATTCCTCTCATCTACTTCCAGCAAGGTACCTTGGCTATAAACGTTTTATCCAGTAAAAGCTTTCATTATTAAAATAAGATCTGGGTGGCATGAATGTCCTGGAAAACGCTTGAAGGACGACATCTTTGTTTGGAGCATTTGTTTGGTAGAATATCATACGGCACATTTCCCATAGAAAAAAGAAAATAACTAAAGAAAAGACAGACATTCACATAAGTGCGCCTTATACTAAAACAAACAGACTGCATCTGAGTGCTGCAGTGACCTTCTGTCTTCTGCTTTTAATCGCTTAACATGTCAGGAAAATGTTAGAACGCTTTATAC
The DNA here is from genome assembly GCA_028565775.1 of Sternarchorhynchus goeldii. Taxonomy (NCBI): domain Eukaryota; kingdom Metazoa; phylum Chordata; class Actinopteri; order Gymnotiformes; family Apteronotidae; genus Sternarchorhynchus; species Sternarchorhynchus goeldii. The sequence continues at coordinate 3,709,138 of JAOXYF010000012.1, forward strand.
ACTTATTTCTGTACTAAAGCCACAGCCACGAGTCCCGTTTCACTCAGTCTCTCCTGAGGTTGTTCAGTCTTTCTTCCAGATCGGCGTCTGCGTCAGCCAGCGCTGGCTGCGGCTCGGCCTTCTTCCCAACTCCAGCTGAAAGGCTCCCACCAGTAGATGGTAGATCTGTTTGAAAACACATCCACATGTAGACACACACACATGCAGGTGGAGGTGGAATGATATATTGTGTTTTTTTTTTAATTAAAATTGCAATGCAACATAAATTCCATACTTGACAGCTCATCTGAAAGATTAAGGCCCAGCTCATCTAGGACCTGGGAAACCACAGCATCACTACAAAAACAATAAAGCAAAAGAAGTGAATGTTAAGACAATACAGCAGTCAAGAATTACTCTTCTAAAATCTGTTGCTAGGACATAGTCCTACCTCTCTTCTTCATCATCCTCATCTCCCATTGCATCATCGATTGCATCATTCATCATCTCTTCCTTCATGTCCATAATTTCACTTTGGCGCTCAAACTCCATCATGATCTTCTGAATCTGTGGCAGCTTCAACTGTGTATAGGGGCAAAGTTGCTATTGAATGATCCTAGGCCATTTTCCAGACAGTAAGGTCATATTGTGTAAACTTGTGCATATAGGTCTTGAAGATCATGGTTTACACTACACTGCAGTCTCATAGCCATTTTCTTAGGGTGTATATGGAAATGTTACATTTCAGCATTTGGCAAACACTCAGTCGGAGCAAATTAAATTTTTCAGTATGACAGTGCGTGATCCCTGGGCACTGAGCCCTTGACCTTGGTGTTACTAGCACCTTGCTCTACCCATTTTACCAGGTGAGCACAATATCAGACCATCTGGAATTCTTTTATTCTGTTGCACAAACTACAGTGTGTATATATTTATATATAAATAATAAAAACAAAAACAAAAACTTGGTGATTAGGTGAACTGACCTGTCTGTTCATGGTGGCCATGGCTTTTGTGACTCCCTTCATGGCTTGTGCCATGCTGTTGTTTGACTTGAGCGTTTGGATTTTAAGACTGACTGCCTGGATGTTGGCTCTCATCATGATGAATTTTTTTACATATCGCCTGGTGCGAACCAAGTCTTTGGCCATTATCTTAACCGCATCCTGTAACAAAAAGACATCACTAAGGAGAAAGGTTTTATATATTCGTTACATATACATATCTATATCTATCTATCAAATACATATACATTATATATATAAAAAATTATTGCAATGTTGGATCGTGATTAAATGACTATATAACCATGATTCTACTTACCATCTGACCCTGTTTGGCCATTTTCTTTATGTCAGCTATGATTTTTTTTTCCTGCTGTTCCAGTCTCTGACGCTCTCTGTCTAGATCCCTCATCGCTCTATTCAATGCTCTCTGATTCTGTCTCAGCATCTCCTCTGGGGTCTTCCTCCGCCCAAATAAAAACTCCATCTAATAATGAAACAAGATGCATGGTCTGTTGTAGTACTCTCTGACAACAAACTTGAAGTACATGTCGAAACCTGAATGAAGACACTTCATCTAATACTGACCTTATCAAGTGTTATCACATGACAAATAAGGCCAGAGAGTGACTTCTATAAGAGAACACTCAAACTCTGTCATTCTAAATGAATATGATCATATTATTAACTGTATAATTTACTCCATTTATAACTGATTATCTCAGATTAAAAACAAATAACGCAGTTAAAAGAAGCTACTATCGAACAGTTCAGTAACGGTAGCTCTGTGATCTGTCCTACCTACTTTTTGGGGGGACAGCATCAGGTACACTAACGCTAGATTAACAATACTTTGAAGATTACATACAGATGGTCATTCACATCAGTTCGGATAACATAATATTTCGCTTATTAGCCATTAGCTAGTTAGCGGCTTGAACATGAATAAAACTGGCTATCAAGTTGCTAGCCAGATAGCAAAAGCTAGCTAGGTAACGTAAAGTGATAGCTAGCTTAAAAAACTCAGGCAGCACATAAAGGACAACGTGTTATTTAAAAAAATACCTTGATTTTTTGTTTCGTCGGTATTGACCTTGACTTAAAAAGCAACTGCTTTCTAAGGGAAAGAATCAGTGATCCTTTTCCCTTGTTTTAGTACTTGCGAGTTCGTCGATTTATTCGTTTGTTTTCCTTATAACACTTCCGCATGTCAATGCTTCCTATGGAAAGTTCATACGTCATAGGATGTACGTATGATTTAAAAAGACAGTCACAGATTTAGATTGGGTTATAATAATCCTTGTTATGATCATTACAACGAGCTGTTGTCATTGTTATTTAAGATACATCACGTTTAATTATAGATGCAAATTAGCTGTGTCGTGTGGTTACATTTGAAAATTACGTATATAACAAATGTGACAAGCGTGAAACGTTTTCCTCTGCAGACGTTATTGATTAGTCTGCAGCTAACTTTTAAAGAGTTCTGTAACAATTTAGAATTTTGCGGGTTTCACATTATTACAGTATTATAATACACATTTTATTTACATGAATGCATTTCCATTAAAGATGCATTCTACACTGGTACTGAACAGATTATCAATGTACAATTGCATAATAAATGCTCTATGATTGCGCAGCCACTTATTAATGTATGAGTTATAGAATTTTAGATAGCCAACATGCATGGACATTAAAGACTGCTGCGACAAATCATTTTGTAATTTCGTAGAAGAACGAAAAGTAATTTTAACCAACAGGCGGCAGTACTGCCCTATCATTTGGTATTCACAGCCGTCCGTGAATCATAGAGGAAAAAAATCGACTGAAGCACACAATGCAGTTTCACTGTAGGGTTATCCACCCAGGGTTCACGTATTGCCAGCTTTCAAATAACATGAAAATATATCTGTATATCCGATTTTGACGATCGGAATTAATTATACCATTTTACGGTTTCGTTTAGAGAGTGTTCTTGAGTTAATATTTATTACAACTGCGAAAAGAGAAAAATAATTCAACTTTACACGACTCAGTGGATTACCCAGTGGGCCGCGGAAGGAGGTGCCCGGCCTACTTTACGGGGGCTTGGCCGACGTTCATGTTGATGTAAATCAAGCTCGAGGCCTCGGGGCCTGTGATAGTGTCGTCAAATGGAGACCGGACGAAACAAGCAGAAGCCAGAAGAAAATGATCAGATACATCGGCGAGTTTCGAGTGGTGGGTGCGATCGGAATAGCATTTTATGCCACTACTTATGTAAACATACGCGTAAGGTTGATTTGTGTTTTAAACACGGTTAGCTGTTGAAGAATCAAGTAAATTAGCCAAGAGACTTCCCTTGGACCTAATGCATTCACCTTTCTTTTTTTTTTGCTCGTCAAAAGAATGCTAACGTTAGCGTAGTTAGCTACCTAAGGTTTCTATAATCATGTTTTGCATTTTTAAAACCTGGTTAAACATGCTCGTTGTACATGATCGATTTTAAGGATTTGGTTGACTTTCAGTATTAGCTAAGTGGCTAGCGGTTATCGGTAGCTTAGTCAGTAACCGTAGTGTCATCGAAGCTTGGGCAAATTCATGATACCTAGCTATCGCTAGCTAACATATATTTTTAGCTGGTTAGCAAACAAGTTAAGCTAACATTGGATAGAGTAGTTAGCAAACAGCAAGCTAAAATGTACTGACTTGCTGTCCAGCTGTTTTAGGGTATAGCTTAATAGCTAGGTGGCTAGCTATGTATGAAAGATGAAAACACCAGTTTTCTGAATCGTCTGTTTTTCCACGTTTCCTGTGAATGTCAGATAACACTGCTTAGTAGATTACTGTTAGCGTCTTAAGAAAGCTTCTTAAGATGTTTACACTGAGCAGTACCACTAACGACAGTTAGCAAGCTAGCAATATGATAATTATCTTACCGTCATTTCTGTATGTAGCCTAGGTTAGCTTGCTAGGCCAGTTAACCTAGCTATCTGACCAGATAGCGCTAGCAAGCAGTCGTCACCGGACGGAAAAACTGCTCATCTTATTTTGGGGATAGATTTCAGTCGTTCTGATACCCGTTGCCATGTTTGTATTAGAGTTACAAATAAACATGCAAGTCTCTTTATTTTCCACATGTATAACCAAATTGTATAAAAATGAGAGGTTCATTTCGTTAGCTATCATGGACCTTAGCTGTCACTTTAATCTATCTACCATGCTAATAAACCATTATTTAACTTGGTGATTTAATTAACGTTAGTTAAGATAAGAAATATTACCCTGCCATGCTGTTGAGAGGATTGATAATCTTATATTGCTGTATGTTTTTTGAATAATCGCATATTTACTTTGTGTTTGACCCCACCGTTTTATATGGTGTTTAAGCATGAACTGCTTGTTTTTTGCGGTTTCAACACAGTAGCATCCCCCCCTCCAATGTTAGATTTCCGATTTAATCCACAACTGGTGTTTTAGCTGTGAACATACAGGCTAGATATTTACATTGTTGACGCCATGGATTTTTTTCCCCCCTTCTAGTTGAAACCGACAATGTCTTGACACGAAGACAATAACCTGGAAGGAATATCCTAAACTATACAACAGACTTTTTTCCCCTTGGCTTTTTTTCATGGAAAACAGACCCACAGATGGACAGACATGACTTTCATTGGACAACAGTCAGTTGATGGCATGCAGTCTTCAATGGACACAAAGCTATAGGCAGGAATATTTACCTCCAACTTAATCTGGGATACCTACGTTGGTGCAGGAGGTGTGGGTTTTCCTCAGTAAAAGCAAGACCCTTCCACGGACAAAAGTGTTGGTGCCTTTTGTACGGACATGGATGGTCCGAGTCGAAGTGGGGGGTTAAGGCAGAGCCGCCGCTCTCGTTCTCAGCGTGACAGAGAGCGGCGCAGACGAAGAGCAGACCTAGGGCCCTCCTCACCTTCCTCGGCGTCAGATCAGGAGCTCTGCAGAGGAGACTCTCTCCTTGGTGCAAGTGGTGGAGAATGTCGACCCGTCTTTACTGGTGCCAGACACCGGCCTCCACGAAGGAGGAAGCGAGAATCAGTTTCTTGTGAAGAAGACATTATCGACGGATTTGCTATAGCCAGCTTCATAAGCTTGGAGGCCTTGGAGGTAGTTGTTTGTTTGTTTTGTGTTTTTTTTTTTTTTTTTTTTTTTTAAGTCTTCAAAAAAAAAATATTTTTTAGTTAATGTCTTGTTAAATATGTAATTTATAAAATAGACATATATGGTTTTTGTGTATTAAACTATGCTGTTTGTCTTTTGGGTAAATATTCCATGCAGCCTAGATTTTTGCAATAAAATTTTGACATAGTTTATGGCAGAGCATAAATTTTGAGAGCACCATAACTCCTGTGTATGTGTGTCTAATAGATGGACTGTTCTTTGAAGCCGCCGGAACGAACTGGTATGTTGGTGGGGAGAGGAAGCAAAAGGAAGAGGGGCCTGGATGAGAACGGAGGGCCCCTCACCGAGCCTGAGGAGGGGGCGCCAGCAGCCTACGCCACCAGCAACGGGGAGAAGCACAGGAATGACAAGAGAAAGAGAGATGCTAAGGTAGAGGGAAGGGCCATAAAGAAAGAAAAATCTTGTCATTGAAACTGATTTGTTAAGTTGAGACCATGTTTACTGGGTCTTTTTTTGTTTCTCCATGTTTAAGCATTGCAATAGCCATTAGTCATCTAGAAAACACATTCATCTGCTATCAGTCACAACCAGTAACATTTTGATATCCATAAATGACGCAAATGTGGCCGCTTGGTTACTTTTGGTTGCTTAATAACTCTGCAGACAAAAGTGTAGAATCTGAATCTGAATGTCTTACAGGTCTCGGGAAATCTCATGGAGACAGGATACATTGTAAGTGTGTGTGTGTGTATATATACACATGGTGTACTGTTGTTCCTTCAGATGTTCGTTCTTGAGTATCTTCTCTGTACATATTGTCACTGTGCTTTTATCTTCTTGTTACTTTGCATTTAGTGTGACACAGAAAGTGAATCAGGAGATAAGGTGGGTGGTTTTCCTTTATGTTGATAACCTTTGTGGTGTTAACTGATTTTTCTGTTTGTTTCTACTTTGTTAATAATGGATGTTCTTTTTCTTACCTCAAACCCAGGCCTCTGACAACGATATGGAGCCTACTTTCACCGTTAGCACTAGAGAAGGTACATATCTGGCACTGTCCATTCAAATACAGAATGTGCTTTTATCTTTATTTTGCACAGATAATATACCGCTAATATTTGAATGAGCACTTTATTAGTGTAAAATTATTTATAAAAGTCCTTAATTTTCACAGAAGGTTCATTTTCTGGTGCAAATGTAAGTTTATGCTTTTGCAGCCACATGCCATTGTGTGCTGGGGTGGAAGCTGCTCATAATCACTGCTGCTGTGTTCAGAAACACGAACAGAAATCTGATCGTTTTTTTTGTTCGGTTCAGATAAAAGTTTTTCTCACATTTTTCCCCACAAAAAAAGTTAGATGTTATAATTTTACATTTTCCATAACCTTGAATCCAGTAGCCTAATTGTGATTCTTAGCTCAGGTAGCTCATCCTAAGATAGTGTAAAGTGTAAAACTAAGGGTAAAGTTTTACCATGCTGATTTGATGTACAAGGTTCACATTAGTAAGTAATAACAAGTAACAAGTTTTGATGTTTCTTTTTGTAAACTAAATCATGTATGTTCTTTGCAATAAATGAGATGTATACAACATGTAATTAAATTTATTGAATAGGTAGTATTTATAGAATCAGTTACTTCAATTTTTAAAATACTTTTACAGTGTTTTCTGCGCAATTAAACCATAACACAACCATTTTGTTTGCTTTTTAAGAATCTAACCGAATAGCACTTAAGTTATGCTATTTTGCTGCCGTATATTAAAGGGAAATATTAAACACATCTGTGTATTCCAGATTGGATCTCCTGAACCAAATTAATTTGAGCCTTCTAATCTTTGAACCTTTCCATAAATTATTCCAGATTGTATCTAATGCATATCTCATGTCATAAAATATCTCAAAAATTGTTTTGCTAGGTCATGTCATCATGTCGGGTGGTTGTTTACATGGAGACACGTTAGACATGTACCTCTAAGTACATAACCCTAATCCTAACCCTATTTTCTTTTCCCAGCTGTGGGCCCCAGCCAAGTGAGCGTGGCCCCTACTGTGAGCAACGGCTGCTCCCTCTTACCTTCGAACAGTGGGCCGTCACGTCTGTCTGTGACACCCCGAGTATCTGGTCTGGAGCGCAGTCAGGAGAAGAGCCTAGAGCTGCCTTACCCTGAAGCCACCTCTACCTCGTCCTCTCTCCCCTGCCCCCTGCCTCGCTCTCCCACCTCTGCCTCCACCCCGGTGCCTGTGCAGCAGAACACAAGTGTTGGGGCATTCCACCGCCATGACTGCAGCCCCCCACAACACAAGCAGAAGTCCTTCTTCTCCTTCCCTGGTCGGTCGCCATCAGTCTATGGCAAGGGGAACAGGTCAGTGGAGTTTGATGTCAGGCTAATCTGGGTTCTATAATAAAAGTACTAAAGGGAAGGTTAACTGAAGACAGATAACCCTAGTACTGGTATGAATCAAACATTTTCCTCTTTTGGCTTTTGTCAGGAACAGTACTTCAGTCAAGCCTCCGTCTTCATCCTCCTCCTCCTCATCAATCCGACCACCGACGCCCTCTAATAGCGTGTGCGCCGGCCGAGGCCCGTCCGCGGCAGGAGTGCTTCGGCCCTCCTCTCGACCCAGCCCTGGTACCCTCTTCACCTCTTCTCCTCTCCCTCCGCCACCTCCACTCTTGCAGACATCATCCCCTCGCTCTGCTGGTACATTTTCCTCTTCTGCTCGACCTTCCGCTGCACTTTATACAGTCGCTCTACTTCACCGGTGTATCATCACGCAACAAGCTGTGTCCAGCGGTTCCAGGATAATGAAGTTCTCCAATGCTTCTCTGCTGCTTGCAGATCAGGACCTACTCCGCCAGGACCTGAACTCGCGCTTCCTCGCCTCCCAGGGTGCCGAGCGGGAGGGCAGAGCTTCGGCGAGCAGCGCTGGAGTCAGCACTTCCTCTGCATCAGGAGGCCCCTCTGCTTCCACGTCCAGTTCTGGGACCTCCAGCAGGTCCACACAGGCACAGACCTCCATCCCCATGGCTTACCAGTTCCATCACCACAATCATCAGCACCAGCACACCCACACCCATCAACACTTCTTGCACCCACCTGCTGCAGCACCCCCTATGGTGAGGACTGCTCACAATTGCAAGCTAATTCTGGTCCTGGGAAATTTAGATTTTTCTTTAGTTATGCTAATAGTAGCAGTGATACATTGTCAAGGTTTGTGTTTGTCTGTTTTCTTTTCTAGTTTGAGAAGTATCCAGGCAAGATAGATGGCCTCTTTCGACACCCAGTAAGTTTTGTGCCTTCGAGGCTCATTGAATCCAAACAGTATCTACAGTGAATGGAATGTATGACTAGACATTAAACCATCAGAACTGGGCTAAAATGGAAACCTCCAACATATGATCGGCAAAGGTTTACACCCACTCAGTGACGTCCTTTGTGCACTCATCTTTGTGTCAGTAAATGGATATACCGGAGTTATATGCTTGTGCGGTGACTCGTGGTGTTTTGCATCAAGTTTTTCCCTCAGTACCCACCACCTGTGCCTGTGCTGCCTCCCACTGGACCATTTAGTTCCCTGCAAGGAGCTTTTCAGCCCAAGGTGAGGATTCCTACTCTGCTTTCATTTTTATTTTATGTATCATGTGATCAACTTGTCAGCAGAACAACACCTAGTGTAAAATGGGGGTGAAGGTGGTGTTTAATATCGTCCTCTTGTTTGGTGTTGTTGCTATGGCACATGTCCCCTTTTAATTCATTTGAACATGTATAGTTAGTTTTATAGATAATGGTTTAATTCATTTGAACGTGTATAGTTAGTTTTATAGATAATGGTTTTTAAGGCCACATGTCACATCTAGCACAGCTCATTTTAAGAAATATTAGTAGCCTAACACTAAAATGATGTCTGCATATTACTTTGCCATACATTTTACACGATAAACTGCTACTGACAGTACAGACATTACTTTGTTCCTAATGTCTTGCTTCATAATGAGATCCTCAAAAAAGCAGAATATCGTCCTGATAAATCGACCTGTCAATATTTCAGTTGACCATTATAAGCTAATGCATGCTGTTAGTTGTGTGTGTACCTGTAATGGGTTACAATGTCCTGTGATTGACAGCTTGTTGCCCTCCAGGGAACTGCCCCAGAGATGACTGCTCGTCTGGGAGTGGCACCTCCTCACTTGCAGCCTAAGGACCCCAGGGTAAAGAGATCTTAATAATGAATTTGTAGGGGTGATTTAAAGCTTGAGTTACTTATTCAATGCTAGTGTCTTAAATTCTCGTTTTCTTGGGTGTCCGCAGATAACGGACCCGTTTGGACCATCACTGAAAGTCAGTAACGTAAGTAAAACTTCTCTTCTCTTTTTTTTTGTTTTTGTCTACTGTTCTATGGACTATTGACTGCATTTGGACTGTGTTCCAATGCTGCAGAAGCCTGGAAAGTGGTGTGCTATGCATGTACGTGTGGCCTGGATGATACTGAGACATCAGGAGAAAGTTAAGGTTTGTCGGTTTATTTGCCCGTTTCACCTAATCACTGTATTTGCCGATGAAAAACACATGGTTCTTTTGTTGTTTGCTTTTTTAAAAAAATGCAATGTTGATGTTCAGAATTGTGATTGATATTAATTGGATGACAATTAGCATTAAATGTCCTTGATATTGAGAAGAGAGAGGGGGAAAAAAATTGTATGTAAATATATTATCTTCCTGTCTATGCTTTGACCATTTTCAGCTGATGCAGGCAGATCCTCAGAAGCTGGACTTCCGTAATGACCTGTTGCCACGGCTCCCTGGGCCTGGTGGCATGGGAGGGTTGGGAGGGCTTGGAGGACCTTTACCTCCAGCCCACGATCTCACGAGACCCGGGAGCCTGTTTACAGGTGCAGGTACAGACTCTTCTCTTTGACATTCCTGTCCCTGTAGCAGCTACCTGTCCATTCAAATGAGGGCAGTAATTATGGTTTATTTGTTTATTTTATTTGTGTTTGGGTGGGTGAATATTTATTTATTTATTTATTTATTATGAAACTTTTGAGGAATTTTACATAAACCTGTTGTTTTTAGGTATGACACAAGCAATGAATTTGACTGTGTACAGACAAAATACACATAGAATCCTTGACCTGGAACTAAGTGTAAAGTAATCTGAAATGTTTCACGCCCAAGTAGCATTAAGCGTTGAGTTAAACTATGTGATATAAAAATTTTTTGAAGAGGACCTGAAACATTAAAATACAGAAAGAAACTCTCAACACTCAATGGTACCCCATTAAAGGGTGTTAAATGAGTATTTCTCCTCAGGTGGAGTCAATGGTACCCCATTAAAGGGTGTTAAATGAGTATTTCTCCTCAGGTGGAGTCAATGGTACCCCATTAAAGGGTGT
>JAOXYF010000012.1:3726392-3750804 GCA_028565775.1 Sternarchorhynchus goeldii
TAAATATATATATAAATAAATTACAGTTGTCGTACCAAATTATATTTCGTACCATATAAAGCCCATGCCACATCATCGAAAGCACGTGTAGGCAAGGTTTGAGGAAGTTGGCAAAACAAAGCACATAATTGAACTGAGAGTTTACATAGTCTGTTTTTGTTTTCTTTCTTAATTTCCTTTATAATTTGTGCACCAAGTCCACTAGAGCTTATTTGGTCTTACTTTTTTTGTTCCTTAGATGGAGTGGTATCCTTGATCTCAGCATCCTGGAAGTGGAAAGTACTGAAGAGATTGGTCCTACTCCAAATACAGGTGATCCCCTCAGTTGCATACAACGCCTTCATAGCACATACATAATGGTACTTGTCAAAACCTCCCGTAGGACTCCTGAGAATAACTGATTTTTAACGCTGCTTATTCAATCAAAACTAAGGTTTATGTAATTATCCATGTATAAATGTATATTTTTGTAATGTTTAATTTTTTTAAGTGTTTCAATTTTCTATTTTGTTTCAGGTGCAGTGTGTAGCAGAGGACGTCCAGAAGGAGAAAGACTTGGGGAGGAGGTGGTGCAGCAGCGCACCCCTCCGGCGGTGGCTGTGCTGGGTGGCATCCCTGTGGCTACGCAGAATGTGGCCGGGCCACCCCAGCATGCCCTGCAGCCGGTCGCAGCTGCTCTACTACCACCACCACTGGTCAGCCCCGCCACCGACTTGGAGCAGCAGAAAGCAAACATACAGGTTGCAGATAAAGAGCAGACCACCAACGTGGCTTGGAAAAACTGCAACACCAAGGAATCTGAGGAAAAATCAGCTTCGGATTGCAGTACTCTGGTTGTCCAAACACAACCAGTGTCAACTGCTTTTGGCAACTCTCAGAATCTCTCAGAAAGACTTTCAGCTTGTGAGACAGACAGGAAAGAGCAGGATTTTCATTACGGGTGTAACACTGATAAAAGAAGCCTTGCACACATGGAAAGAGACATGGGAGAGGATCCTAGCATGGGCCACTGCCAAGACTGGACACCTAAGCCAGGAGGTGCAGGAGACGTCACCGCTCTTGTTAAGACCGAGAAGGGACCCCTGGCTCCAGAGAAGGCATATCTGGAATTTAAATCCGAGACTGGACAGGAGGAATTCCCTGGAACGCAGCACAACGCTGGAGGGAGCACCCAGGTCCTCCCAACTCAATACAGTTCAGCATTGTCTTCTCCAGAAAAAGCAACAGACACAGACCGCAAGCAACCTGGTGGCATGCAGCGGTCCCAATACGTACCGCTCGCAGAATCGAACCAGGACAGTCGGCTGCCTAATCCTGATGTCCAGCAAGATCTCCAACAGTCTCTTATGGCAACAGTTGTTACAGCTTACAGTGAGATATCCAGTGAGCCCGTTAACACCCAGAATGCCGTATGTATGCTCCAGAAGGGGGGACTTACCATCACCGAAGAGGAGAGTGAGTGTTTGGGTACAGATGCAGCTGAGAGACAGGAGCAAGCATGCAATCTGCAGCACCCAAACTCAGCAGGCTCATCTAGGCTGCTACCTCCCAAGGGAAATGGACACAGCACCACAAATGACACAGATGAAGGTGATGGATACCTCCCGAAAAGCCTCCATCAACCTTCCCTTCCTGCAGTGGACAGTGAATTGACCTCTACAACACAAACAGCCATCCCTAGCGTTACCTTTCCTGTCAAAACACCTGGCTCCTCTGACCAGCCAGACAACAGGCAGGCTACCCAAGAGAACCAGCTGAGCCCTGAGTATGTGAATTGTGGAACCCCTAAACCAGTGTTAATGGGGAATGAGAGTAGTGTGAATGAGGGGCAGGAGAATATTACTCTTTCATTAGATGGAGATCTCTTTGGCAGCATGGCTGTTACAGAAGTACTTTATGATATTTCTGTTGAAGAACCAAAGGTGCCGGGGGATGGGACATGTACTCTTAATGTTCAGGACCCCAGAATTACTGAAGAGTCTCATGTAATGTTATGTGGCTCTTCAGATGTGATTATTAAACAGAATGACTGTGCCAACAGTATACAGATGACTCTGTATCCGGATCGCCAATCGGATGGGAGCAGTCTACTCTCAGTCACAGACAAATGTACAAATTCAGAGGGACTAGAATCAAATGATCCAGGTCTCTCTCAGACCAGCAATGACTGTTTGATCCAACAAGGACAAGAATCTCTTCCAGCAGACTGTAAGTTCTCACAGATAATATGTCTAAATGATGGCTTCTCTACACCAGATGATATGAATGTGGGTGTGAAGCAAGATGAGGGCACAGAGGCTCTTTCAGGGCTTGATACTGTTGAGGTGAAAGATTTTATTGATGTAGGTATCTTAATGCAGCCAGGTATGGAGGACACGTGGCTAGTTGTAAGTGAGTCTTCGCCACTGATAGATGGGCAGTGTGAAAGCACAGAGGATGCTGAGATGATGGACATTAGCACAGAGGCTTTGGTGCATTGTCCTCACTCTCAGTCATCTGTTGCAGTGTATGAATGCACAGTGCCCTCCTTCCCCTCAGATTCTATTCATGAAGATGTTAAGCTGCTCTTACCTGAAAAAGGAGATGAAGATGTTTCAGACACGCATTCTTTTGAGTCTTTAACAGAAACATTGGCAGGGGAGCTCGATCCACTGTCCTCGTCTCCTTCGAGTGTTTTTGCTTTACAGAATGCTTCATCTTGCTCAAAATCTGTAACTCTAAGCCCTTCTGAGAGATTACCTTCTGTGTCCTCCACTCAAAGTGAAATGTCTGAAATTTGCAAGCAAAATTTAGTTCCAAAGCCCACATTTTGCTCCACTGTTGAGAGCACATTTACTCTATCAGATCCAGCCCTAACCATCACACACTCCTCTGCACAAGAGGAGCAAGTAAAGTTGACAGAAATTAAACCAGATGTGTCCCGCATTTCTCTCTCATCTGGTGCTATTGATCCAAAGCTGCTCATCCTAAAAAGAAGTGAGACTCCTCTGCTTAAACACCCTCCTTCCATGTTAGCTAGGACTTCCAGGAATCAAAACCCACCCGTCCAGTCTGGCACCCCCAGTGATGGCTCACACACACTCTCTGCCGAGTGCCTTTCTGAAAATGACTCCGCCGTTGACTCTGTGCATGAAGGCACAGCTGTTCCAGGAAAAATGGAGAACTCAGCAACTGCCTCCAGCTTTCTTTTCCCACTTGCTCCCCCAAGTGTTACTGGTCCATTCTTGAAGGATGAGTCCAAGAAAGAGGCCTTAATCGAATCGGAATATTCCCTTGGGTTTGAAGACCAGATTTCCCAAGATGGGCCTCTCTCAAACCCTGATTCGTCTGCCCCAGCTCATTCCCGTAGCTCGCCCAGCCTGGCTCCAAGGTCAGGCGCTCTGTGGAGCAGCGTATGCAGTACCATCAGTGAGCGGAAACAGTCTGATCAATCTCCCGCCAACCAACCATGCCAAGATTCCATGTCGTTGGGGGGTGAGTTGGAGGTGGAGGAGCACTTGCCTGTTCAACACTTGGTTGGAAAAGATGGTCAGCACAATGCGTCGGGACAGCTTGATGCTTCTGTAGGAGAGAGCAGTGATGGAGAGGCAGAAAGTTCTATAGAAGCCCAGACTGATGACAGTATCATCATGCCCAGTCCAGCCCAGAACAAGGTAAGGATACCCACGGTCTACGGGCTTCTCAGTGATGGACTATTAATGCTTTATTATTATGATATAAAGCACGGTGTGTAGCCTGAATTGCTTGTCTAGTCATTGCATGTATCTGGATGTTTTAGAGGGCTGGATGTTTTATAAGTCAGGGCAACCTTTGGAAGTTCATAGCGACGTGCATTTATCAGCTCCCTGTTACGTGGCACTGTTTTAGAGTTCTACACTCTTCATAGCCCTGTGAATGCCATATTCCAATTCTTTTGGGACTAGTTGGCTGCATGTTGAGCCATGTGTGTTTTGCAGCATGGACAGAGCAGGACAGACAAACAGGCCTTTATGCTGAAGGTAAGAGGTGTCAGAATCTTCTCCCGACATCTCACATGCTGAGACCGTCAGTCTGAACCTTGCCAACTGACACTTCCTCTTTATAATTCTAACATGGCTGGAAGTTCATAGGAATATTTGAGAAGCTCGCAACTGTGCTTAGTTCCACTCACAGTTGTATGTTTCATGTGTAAAGGACCTCAATAAACAAGGTGTTTAAAAAAAATAAAAATAAAAAAATTCCCACCAAGGTAACCACTTGTTTTTTGTTGCTAGGCTGTAGTTGTCTTGATGAAAACCTTTGTTGTCTCATCCTTTGTTCCATCCTTAGTTGCTCTGTCTATTTTCTTGTTCATTTTTGCTTTCTAACCTCGTGTGTGTTTGTTTGTTTGTTGTGTTTCCAGGTTCGCCAGTGGATTGCAGGCAGGACCACAGCAGGCTCGACTCCCTCCACCTCTCGCACCCCATCACCGCCACCTGCCTCATCGTCAGGTGACTGGACCCAGGCTCACACAGACAGGACTTCGCCTGTCTGCAGCTCTCATGGGAAACATGCTCTGCCCTCTCACAGCTCTGCTGGAGCCTCTCAGTCAGATCCGATGCTTACCCAGCGCTCTCGCTCAGAGAAGCACGCTGATATGGTAGAGCTGGCCAAGCATGTGAGTGTCTGTTTTTGGTTACCTCAAGGTAACCAGGGTTACCTGTTGATTGTTCAATAGTTAATGAATTGGATTGAAAGATGCATGTTCATAAAGGATTCTGTCTGACCCAGGAAGCTGAGATTGAACATCGCACCCTTGCTCTAAAACGTGAGGGCTTCTGGTCCCTAAAACGTTTGACTCGCTTGACGGAGCCCGTGCGGCCCAAGGTGCACTGGGACTACCTCTGTGAGGAGATGCAGTGGCTCTCTGCTGACTTTGCACAGGAGAGGAGGTGGAAGCGAGGCGTGGCCAGAAAAGTGAGAGCGCTCTCTGTCTTTCACATCCTTAATCCTCTCTTAATTTTTAACATACGAAGGACTTGTACGATCTGAAGTGAAACAGTAGCGTGTATGTATATTAGTGCGTAGTAGTGCACGTGTATGTGTATGTATATACAGACTTGTACACGATTGTTGTTTTATTGCAGGTGGTGCGCATGGTGATGCGCCACCATGAGGAGCTGCGTCAGAAAGAGGAGAGAGCAAAGCGTGAAGAGCAGGCCAAGCTGAGGAGGGTCGCTGCTTCCATTGCCAAGGAGGTCCGTGCCTTCTGGAGCAGTGTAGAAAAGGTGACGTATCTAAGAACTATGCCGAAATACTTTTCCCTTATGGTCTGCTGTTAACAAATCATTAGAACCAATGTTCACACGTTAGAGATATTGCAGAGCCAGTCAGTCAGTCATGTTCATTTTGGAATTGGTAGTAGGCCGTGTGTTTTTCAAAAGTCCTCCGGCATCACAACTTTTTGAGATTTGGGTTTAGCGTTTGATCTTCCTGAGGTTCGTCTTTCCCCACGTGTCTCTTCGCCCAGGTGGTGCAGTACAAACAGCAGTCTCGCCTCGAGGAGAAGCGCAAGAAAGCCCTGGATCTCCAGCTGGACTTCATCGTGGGCCAGACAGAGCGCTATTCAGATCTGCTCAGTCAGTCGCTGCAGGCTGTTCCTGCCACCAGCTCCAGTGCCACGTCCCAACATACACCTCTGAATGTCGCCGATGATGAAGGTGAGAATGTACACCCACACTGGAAATGTTTGTTGTAGATGAATCTGCTGACTTCAGTTTGGCGATTCACAGATCTATAAATGCTATAACAAAATGAACGGGATTTGGAATATATTTGTTGCATGGCTGGTTCCTTGGGTTATTAAGACTTTGGGTCTACAAAAAATCTTTGACAGAACCGTCCTTCCATACTAGTAGCTTTACCTTGTACCTTATCTGGGAACGTGGGCTATACTAAAATTCAAAAACAATTGTAAGTTTTAAATGTTTTTTTTTTCTTTTTTCCTCTGCAGACAGAGACTTCGAGCCTCCGTGTGAGGAGGAGGATGATGAAGAGACAATCGAGGTGGAGGAGCAGCAAGAGGGGAATGATGCAGAGACGCAGAGAAGGGAGATTGAGCTGCTACGACAGGAGGGCACTCTTCCCCTTGACCAGCTCCTCAGTACTCTCACTCTCCCCCAGGTACTGAGGGGGAGGTTTACCACACAGTCCAGCCTGTTGTTACTGCAGTAATACCAGCCTTCTGCTATGTGCTTTTGAATGGCGTCTGCTTACCGCAAAGCGTGTTTATCTGTCAGGATTCTGCATCAGAAGAGGAGGGTTCAGAAGCTTCATCCTCCACAGTAGAAGAAGAAGACAAAGAGTTCTCAGCTAATGAGGAAGATGGTGTGTGGTTGGACAGCCTCGTGCACATCTGTTAAAGAAAGAAATGTTTAGATTTAAATCTGTTATTCAAAAGTAAGATTCTGTTGTTGATAATTGCTCTCTACATTCCTAAAGCGGAAGACATGGAGGATACCATTGCTGCCCAGGAGGTGATAGAGGGGGACGGGGATCATACAGAAGAGCTTGATGACCTGGCCAGAGAGGGTAAAAAAAAAAAAAAAAATGTCACTTTTAGTTTTATTGTGGCTGTGCTATTTGGAGATTTCTGCTAACCCTTACATCTTTAAAAACTTGAACTTCATGCCAGTCAAGTCAAATAAGTTCTACTTTTATATTTTACTCTCATTTGGGGTTGTAGCTGATGTATTTTCTGTTCTTGGCTCGTTCAGGTGAGATGAGCATGGAGGAGCTGCTGGAGAAGTACAGAGGAGCATACGCTTCAGACTTTGAGGAGCCCTCAGCATCACCAGACTCCTCAGAGGAGTCTGAGGGTACTGAAGAGGAAGAAGAGGAGGAGACTGAGGGTGATGAGAGTGCTGAAGATAGTGGCACCTCCTCAGGTATTTGAAACTGTTCTACAAACGCTTCCAGTTTTTTAAAAAAGCACTGAACTGCAGATAAGCTTCTTTTGCAGTGTATTGCCAGATTGGTATAATTTCCGTGTGTGTGTATAACTATTATTTATTAAAATTTAAGTGATTATGCTGTTTAAATTCATAATGAGCAATTGGCTGTCTCCATAATTTGTTCTTACTCATTAACTGCACTGTTAGATTCAGCTGAAGCTGGAGACAGCGATGAAGAGGAAAATGCTGAAGCAGAGGAAAGTGACGAAGATGAGGAGGAGGAGGACGATGCTGGTGAAGGGATGGAGATTTTACTGAGGGAAGGAGATCACAGCCCCTCTGTTCCTACCTCTCCACGTCCCAAAAAGGAGATCAGCCATATCGCTGCTACTGCAGAGAGTCTTCAGCCTAAAGGGTACACGCTGGCCACTACAAAGGTAGCAGCGCTAGCCGTCGCACCAACTCCTAGGACTTTTACTGCTTGGTTAATTGTTAACTGATTTACTAATTTACTTTTTCCTTTTATTTAATTCTAGGTGAAAACCCCAATTCCCTTCTTGCTTCATGGTACCCTGCGTGAGTACCAACACATTGGACTGGACTGGTTAGTCACCATGTATGAGAAGAAGCTCAACGGTATTCTCGCAGATGAAATGGGACTTGGTAAAACTATTCAGACTATTGCCCTGCTAGCACATCTGGCCTGTGAAAAGGGTAAGGGAGCTCAAACACATCCAGAATGCTTTAGAAATGTATTGTTAGTGATGTGATTTGTCCCTGCTGTTGCAGCGTGACCTGAGGACAGTGGTGACGTTTTACGACATATCTCACGTGCTCACAGGTAACTGGGGACCTCACCTGATTATTGTGCCAACCAGTGTGATGTTAAACTGGGAGATGGAGTTGAAGCGCTGGTGTCCTGGTTTCAAAATCCTCACTTACTATGGCAGTCAAAAAGAGCGCAAACTGAAGAGACAGGTGAGTCTGAGATCTGCGTTTAGTTGTACTGAAGAGACGGATGAGTCTGAGATCTGCGTTTAGTTGTACTGAAGAGACGGATGAGTCTGAGATCTGCGTTTAGTTGTACTGTCTTCAGTTGTCTGGGCCTCGTGGGCATGAGCTACACTCTTGGAATCTTTTTTTTATTTTTTAATCCATGTTTTTCCGGTAGGGCTGGACCAAACCCAACGCCTTCCATGTGTGCATCACTTCGTATAAGCTGGTTCTGCAGGATCACCAGGCTTTCAGACGCAAGTCCTGGAGGTACCTCATTCTGGATGAGGCTCAGAACATCAAAAACTTCAAGTCTCAACGCTGGCAGAGTCTGCTCAACTTCAACAGGTGTTTACAAGAATCTGGGTTTAAAAAATGTTTTCTTGATTTTTATTTATTTATATATATATATTTTTTTGCTGCAGGTGGTGGGTTCTATTTTGAATTGTACAGTTATCAGTGCAAAACGTCAGACAGGATTGAGTTGTGTGTGTGTGAGGACTGAGTGGAGGTGATTTGAACATTCGCTGCTCTCTTGTTTTTCTCTGTTCTGGCTGCAGCCATCGACGGCTGCTGCTCACAGGAACTCCTTTACAGAACAGCCTGATGGAGCTGTGGTCACTCATGCACTTCCTCATGCCACACGTCTTTCAGTCACACCGGGAGTTCAAGGAGTGGTTCTCCAACCCACTGACTGGTATGATCGAGGGCAGCCAGGAGTATAACGAGGGTCTTGTTAAAAGGCTCCACAAGGTGGGTGGTCTATTTTAGCAGACCGAAGGTGTTTGCATAAATGCACTTAATTACTGTTTGTGTACGGACACAGGTGCGTCAGCCGTCATGCTGCCCTGGTTCACCTTTACCTTATACCTGTGCGCCCTTCAGGTGCTGAGGCCCTTCCTTCTGCGCCGTATCAAAGCAGACGTGGAGAAGCAAATGCCCAAGAAGTACGAGCATGTTGTGCGCTGCCGCCTCTCCAAGAGACAACGCTTTCTCTATGATGACTTCATGGCACAGGCCTCGTAAGTGTCCAGTGTGGAGAATATATTTGTGCTGACAAAGGAGTTATTTCTGTAAGGGCTTGGGGTGGAGGGAGGAATAATGTTTATAGTTGTTTGCATGTTGGTGGTGCTTGATACAACACCCCCCCCCCCCCCCTCACCATCTCCTTCACTCTCCTTCACTCTCTCTCACTCTCTCTTTCCAGTACAAGGGAGACTCTGGCCAGCGGCCATTTCATGTCTGTGATCAACATCCTGATGCAGCTGCGGAAAGTGTGCAACCACCCAAATCTCTTTGATCCTCGGCCCATCCAGTCTCCCTTCATCATTCAGCCTGTCGTGTACTCCACTGCTTCCCTGGTCTTGCAGGCCTTGGACACTTCACCTTTCCAGGTAAGCCTTTTTAGGCTCCTTACTACCTGCTGATCAATCAAGTTGTAGACCAGAGGTGTATTCATAACCTAGTTTTGTTTCAAGCTCAGTTGTACACTTGTCTACTGGAATGTAGCAGTGTTCTAATTTGTTTTTGTGTTGTTTTCCTCCCACAGCATTGTGATCTCTCCATGTTTGACCTGATTGGTCTGGAGGGACGAGTATCTCGTTACCAAGCAGACGTTTACCTTCCTCGCAGGAAAGTGTCTCACCAGCTGATTCAAGAAATCCTGGAGTCTCCAGAGCCTCCACCCAGACCCAAACCTGTTCGCATGAAGGTCAACAGGTAAGACATGGTTTACTATTCATCGAATCAAAATCCCTTAACATGATGATGATGATGTCATCAGAAGTGTTTGCAGTTGATCAACAGTATATTTGAATATGTTTATATAAAGGATGTTCCAACCACTTCCCAAGTCTGATGGGCGTTCAGCAGTGACGACCAACACCCCACGGCCCACTTGTCCCGTTTCTCCTGCCACCCAGCCTCCGCGACCTGCTTTAATCACAGAGGTCACCCCTACCCAGGCCTCTGTACAACCAGCTACACAAGGTCAGCGTGACTCTCTAAGCAGCTGTTCGTACACAGCAGAAGTGCTGGACTATTACCGGTGCCCGTCCCTCACTCTGTCTTGGTTTCAGTGTGTCCCGTCGTTCCTGTCGCCGCTCCGCGAGCTCCCGCGTGTCCCGGTGGCTCCTCCGCAGGAGCTCCACTCCGACCCGGTGCTCCTCACCCAGCTGTGACTAACCGCCTCCCGGTACCCTCTGCGCCTCCGACGGTGTCTCTTCCCACTCAGTCTCCCAGCAACGTTGTGACCCAGAGGGTCCTTCTTAGCCCTGACATGCAAGCGCGACTACCATGTAAGCGAACGACAGAGCTGTGTTGAGGTCTTGTTGTAGTGCTGTGCGTTGCTGCAAAGGTTTTTGCTGCTGCTACTGTTGTTTATAATGATTGTGTTTATAGGTGTGTTTATTACAGGGGCGAGGCAGAAATGATCCATGCTCTGGGTGTAGTTTTATATTCATATAACTGGAGTGTGGAGCATTTTTGACTCTCCCTCGTATAACATTTACTATTTTATGTTTTGTTATTTTCAAAATGGAAACTTAATGTGTGCATTATTTATTTGCCTCCTCCGATTTGCCCTCAGCTGGAGAGGTGGTGAGTATTGCCCAGCTGGCCTCCTTAGCGGGGCGTCCGGTGTCGTCCAGTCAGGGCAGTAAACCGGTCACCTTCCAGCTGCAGGGCAACAAGCTCACGTTGTCTGGTGCCCCGCTGCACCAGGCACCTGCTACCCAGCCACGGCCCATCCAAGGTGAGTGCGCCCTGTTGTGGCCGTTGTGTTGCATGAACATCCGCGGGACGGGTTATTTCCTGCACGCTTGTAGCCCGTAAGTGTTGGTGCAGTCTATGGCCTAACGTTTTCTCCTGTGGTTGTGTGTCCTTTAGGGAATGTAATGCATCTGGTATCCAGCGGTAGGCAGCACCATCTGATTAGTCAGCCAGCTCAGGTGGCAGTCCTCCATACGCTTAGTCAGTCAGGTAGCGGCTCAGCAAATCCCATCCCAGTCAGCACAACCCCAGCCTGCTCTGGACTAGCAGTACCCCTCACAGCAGCTCAAGGTACTGGTGCTGTCCTTGAGTTTATCCTTACGGTCGTTTGTACAGTGATGGCGACACAAGCCTGGGTACCAAACTACCTGTTACTCAGCCGTGTGTAGACGTGTGTAGTCTGGAAATGGTTGCATGGTTTTGGCTGGTAATGGTGTTAAAAAACAACAAACAAAAAGAAGTGGTCTTGTTGGGCGTTGACAGAATGGTGTGTATCCGAAAAGCAATTTGTTATTGGATATAGATGGTGTATATAAAGATTATAGTGCTATGACTACTGAAGGACACACAAGAGTAATATTGGAGTGGTGGGTTTTGGGGGAATCCCTCTGGAACTTCATGGATCTTCATGGATGCTCATTCTGTTTGTGAAGGCTCTTTCTGTGATCATGTATATGGTATGCTTAGAGACCGGAGATACAGCTGAATGTTTCCATGCATTCTCTTTCTTTTACATTTGGAGTAAAAAAAAAAACTGTCAGTAACACTTCCAGACATTCACTGTGTTTTTGTATCACTCTCAAGCTTGATTAAGAGACGTTTGGGCAAAGCCTTTAGGAACTGACCACTGTCTCCAAAAATGTTGTGCTTTGGATTCTTGTCTTAAGCCTTTAAGGGCTTGAAATTGCCAGACTTAGTAATGTTCAGCTCTGCTAGTGTAACTCAGCTCTGCTACTGTAATCCATAGTCTGGTGCCCAATTCAAAAGAATTAGCATCATGATTGTGCTTAATCTGAGAGAGAAAAATGAACCTTCTTTGTTTCTTATTCTTTTGTTCAGTACCATCTTCCATGGTTAGTGGACCAGGAATTGTTAAGATCGTCGTGCGGCAGGCAGCAGGCAAAGAGAGTGGGCAGGTCCCCACTCTGGCTGTGCCACCCTCTCCTCGTGCTGCCCCACCCCAGTCACTCTTGCTCCACCCACACGGTACCCCAAGCCCTGCCCTCAGACCGCCTACTCCCCAACAGCCTCCCCAGCGGCCTCCTGCTTACACCGCACCACCTCGAGCTCCTACCTCGGCCCCGGGCCAGACTCCGCCCCCCCGTCCTGTGCTTAAGGTGGTGCAGGGATCAGCGTCGAGCACTGGGCTAGGTGAGCAGACATTTAGATAGGATTTCCCCACACGCACATATGTGGTATCCAATAGAATCTCGCGGTCTTGTTTGAGTGCTTGGCGTAATCACTTAAAGGTCCACGATGACCTGTAACTGCTTTATTTTTCCTATAGCTAAGGTCAGTGCTTCATTAGGACGTGAGGAGAGCAGCAGTAGTGATGTCCTCACTCTCCGTATGGGCAATCTTAAGCCTACATCATCCTCTCAGAGCAGTGCGTTTGGATTTCAGCGTCCACGGTTCCAGCCTCCACCTCCACCACGCTCCCCCTTCTATGTGGTATGACTTAGGCCCAATTGCAGAATCACATTGGTACTCTGTGTGCATATTCTTTCAACATCCAAGTCTAAAGTTTTAGGCTCATCTGTCAATTAATCTTAACCTGATGCATCTCTGTCATGTTTTCTTTCTGACAGTCATGGCTTTCAGACTGCCGGAAGGCTCAGAGAACCGACCGGATCTCTCGAGTCATTCGTGTCAACGAATTGCACTGCAATACTAAGCCTGTGTATGGACAAGAAGTCCTGGACTTCCTCACCTTCCTCCCAGGAGGAGTTCTGAGTCCAGCCCGCCCCGTCCTCAACAGATGGAGCCACTCAGGCTACAGCTCTTGTCTTATTGCTCAGTCACTGCGAGCAAATGACTATCTGGACCAGAGCAAGATCCTGCGGGAGACCATTCATCACTCTGAGGAGAGGTTTCAGATGTTGTCTGAAGTTCTAGAGCGGTACGCTTACTTCTTCACCTTCAAACCCTGCTGTCCAGAGAGGATCCTTCAGTTCAAACATGGTTTCATTTGCAGATTGTTCTGTAACTAATGGCCTTCACTTCTCAGGTTCACATTCGTCATCCCTCCAGTGGAGGCTAAGCCCATCACCATGCACTGCTGCCACCCTCCACCATCGCTGAGCCACAGGCAGGCTCTCTTCTCCTCCGCGCTGTCAGCCCATGTTTCTCCTCTCACGCGTATGTTGCACCGCATCCAGTGCAGTATGCGGACGCAGTTCCCTGATCTGAGACTCATCCAGTATGACTGTGGTGAGTACTTCATGATGACACGTGCCCAGCTCAGATAGGCTTTCAGTGATGTCAGCATTGTGGCTTTTGTGAAAATGTTATGCAGTTATTTATTGTAATCTGTAGTAGTAGTAACATGTCCAACATGGGATCTAATCGGTTATAATTTGTGTGTGTGTGTGTGTGTGTTTTAGGCAAGTTACAGACACTCCACCTCCTGCTGCGGAAACTGAAAACTGAAGGTCACAGAGTTCTTATCTTCACCCAGATGACCCGCATGCTGGATGTGCTCGAACAGTTCCTCAACTACCATGGGCACATTTACTTGCGTCTGGACGGCAGCACACGAGTGGAACAGAGACAGGTAGGTGAACTAGTCATTTCTGTTTACGCCACATGATCGTTTAGACTCTACTTCAATTACCTCTGTATTTTTTTCTACCTCAGGCCCTCATGGAACGCTTTAATGCGGACCGCCGCATCTTCTGTTTCATCCTGAGCACCCGAAGTGGTGGCGTGGGGGTGAACCTGACTGGGGCCGACACCGTGGTGTTCTACGACAGTGACTGGAACCCCACAATGGACGCTCAAGCACAGGACCGCTGCCACAGAATTGGGCAAACTAGAGATGTTCACATCTACAGGTACCTGGTGGAGATGTGGAGACTTGTAGAGAGATGGTGCATTCCTCAATGCAATAGTTGGGAAAAAGGCAGGTGGAGGGGTATGGCAGATGTTTTTATGGGAAAATGATGTTATTACATTTTTAATTATTTATTTTTTTTACATTTAATCATTTTGATGACTCTTCTTTAGACTGATCAGTGAACGTACTGTAGAAGAAAACATTCTGAAAAAAGCCAATCAAAAGAGGATGTTGGGAGATATGGCGATTGAAGGAGGGAACTTCACTACTGCCTTTTTTAAACAGGTACTTTTTGTGTGTGTCTTGTTCTTCAGTATTATACAATACAGTCTTTATTTATAGAGCAATTATGTCTGCCATATTAACATATGTGGTTCGTGTAAAATTGTTCTCCATCTCTCCTTCGTACAGCAAACGATTCGTGAACTGTTTGATGTGTCTGAGGGGGAGAAGAAAGAGGTAGAGTCAAGTGTACCTCCATCAGATGATGATGAGGGCATCAACAAACAACAAACCACTATTTTAGAGCAGGTGAAAGTCTTTCTCTTTTCATAACATTTACAAGTTATATATTGTGATATGTGTGCTTTAAGTTTTATTCGATTTAAAAACCATCGATGAATCCCTCTTCCCACAAGGCCTTGTGTCGTGCTGAGGATGAGGAGGACATAGCGGCTGCATCTCTAGCCAAAGCGGAGCAAGTGGCTGAACTAGCAGAATTTAATGAAAATATTCCTTTGGATGATGGTGAAAGTAGAGACCAGGAAGAGGAGGAGCTTTCTAAGGCTGAGCAAGAAATCGCTGCCCTAGTTGAACAGGTAATAGTTTGTCTTTTATGTGACCCTCGTCTTGCCTTGGAATGTTTGCATTGCTTCTCATCAATGTGATGCTGTTCTTCCCAACAGCTCACACCTATAGAGAGATATGCCATGAACTTCTTAGAGGCGTCTCTTGAGGATATTTGCAAAGAAGAACTGAAACAGGCTGAGGTAAACTAGTGAAATTGATTAAAATAAAGAGATTATTCTGGGTGGAAATAATTGTATTAATACCTTTCATGAAAGATTTGGATGTTAAAAATACACCTTGCAAATATTTCGTCTTGGCAATAGGAACAAGTTGAAGCTGCGAGGAAAGGTCTGGATCAAGCAAAGGAGGAGGGGCTAAAACTCCATCAGTCATCTGACAACGATGAAGATGACTCCATGCCACCTACTCCTGAAGAACATCCTCCAGCACGCCGCACTCGTAAACACAAGGAGAAGGGTGCCCCCTCTACGAGGGTGAGCGGCAGACTTAGAGGAACACCAGCTAAAACGGGTGACGATGTAGCTACAACATGTCTATCGCCCGACACAGAAAAAGGAAGGAGAGGGGAGACGCCGGTCTCTGAACCCGGCGTTGGCCGTCCCAGCCTCAAGACCTCCCAGCTTAGAGAAGTGCCTGACAGACCCCGTAGTAGTCTACGAGGGAGAGGGGCAACCAAAGAACCTGTGGTCTTCACAGCGCACATCCAGCCAGAGTACTCAAAACTTCAAACCGATCATCAGCTCTCTGATTTAGAAATGACACAAGATTTGGTCCACAAACCCAGACAGGTACTATCCCCCCATCACCAGCCCGTCTCTCCTTCGAGTTCACTGGCCTCGGCTGCTGCCTCTCCATCAGTGGACAGAAGTGCTAGTGGACACACTTCTGCGCTGCCTGCACATAGAGAAACGGGTGATGAGCATGAAACGGAGACACACTCTGATATTCCACTACCGAGCATAAGAGAGAGGGGGATATCAATATCTTTGGACTCCACCTGTTCTGAACATCACCTGGAGCAGGATGGCCAGCACTCACAGGCTTCTCCTCATCCACGTTCACCACGTAAGCGGCAGACTGCTGATGGAGAAGTCTTAAGGGGCCTTCCAGAAGATTCCCCATCTGCTAAGGTTCTTAGGAAGCTTCCTGGCCGTCTGGTCACTGTGGTTGAGGAAAAAGAACCAAGGCGGAGGAGGAGGGGGTGTAGTATGAGTGGAGGAGTTCATACTGAGGGATCGTCTGAAGAGACTGAGCAGGCTGAACTGACTCACGATGCAGGCCCCTATTCCCCTGATCGAGTAAGTCAAACGCTCAAAGATAAGACTCTTCCTAAATCACCTTCTGTGTCACCCTCTCAGACACAGTCAGGGCAGGATCAGGCCTCTCCGTCATCATCGCTGTCCAGTCCGGGGAGAGGGTACCATCCATACTCTCCAACGCACCATTCACCAGACATGCCTGTCCTTAGGAATTTACCAGTGCGTCGCCGCCTGGAGACAGAGTCCCGTATGGCTGCCCAGTTAGGAGAACAGTACCCAGGTAGAGGCAGAGGGCTAGACCGACGCACTCCACTGTCACCAAAGAAACAGGAACCTATTCCAGCTAAGGACAACACTGCCACCCCTGCTGTTGCTTCTGATCCCAATGCAGCCAATCCCATACCAGTGAAACGCAAAAGGGGTCGACCTCCCAAAGCGGCGTCTAGGCCACCGGAAGCCCCAGAACAAAAGATTCCCGTGGTTCAGAAAACAATAACTGAAGAACAAAGTCCGCCACCACTGACATTAAAGAGGAAACGGGGTCGACCTCGCAAAGATTCCACCATAAATATAGCAGACACCAGTAAATCTGGACAAGTGTCGAGATGTCCTACAGCTTTATCCCCATCCATTGCACATGAAAGCCTTTCTTCTCTAAACCTTAATTCTCCTAGTTTTGTTGTTAGGCCTTTGAGTTTGCCCTCTGACCCTGAGTGCCCAGTTGTAAGTTCTCAAGCTAATGTTCCTTCTGCATCCTCTAAAGCTGCTGATTCCTCGCCCACCCCTAAAACAGACTCTCAGTCCTCTACACCCATTCACAAATTTCCAGCACCAAATGAATCTCGGTTAAAGCTAACGTCTACATCACCACTCTCATTTGATGAGCACACCCGTCTGAAAGTCACAAGTTCACATTCTGATTCTCCACCAGTTTCAGCAATGACTTTACCACAAGCCGTTCCTACAGAAAGTATCAGTTCGACCGACACAAAACCTTCATTTTCACTACACCCTGCTGGTACCGTAAGTGAGACTTGCGCTAGCTCTGCCCCTATGCCTGTCCAAAAGCTTGGTCCTTCATCTACATGCTCTGCTTCTCAAAACAGTCAAGTAAACACAGTATCTTCAGAACTGCAAGCTGTTCCAAGCAAAGACACTGTTCCAGAGCCATCACCAAAATCCAGTCAGAGCACATCCCCGCAAGACTCACCGGCCCCATCGGTTGTATTAGTGATGCAGCACTCCCTTGAAAGCAACCTGGCAGTGGCAGGCCCTCCGGATATCTCTGTTAGTCCGACTATAATTAGAATCTCTCCACAATCTTCACCCAAACCTGCACAAACATCTAGCGAAGTCATATCTATACCAGCTGTGACCACTGAGCTTCCACAGCCATCCTCAGAACCACCCTCTGACTTGTCCCAACCTTCCATTGCAATTAGCACACCAGAAGCGGCACAGGATTGTACATCTAATCCCAACCAGCTGAAGACTGCTCCATCTCAGTTCCAGGCAAAATGTGAACCGACAAAAACATCTACACCTTTAAGCCAAATAACTCTAACATCTGCACCTTCCCCAGGATCACCTGAGCAAATAACAGTTGATCCTCCTTTGTCATCATCTGCTTCTAACCAGAGCAGCACACACAGGCCTCAGTCGCCTGCAGAACAATCTGCATCTGAGAAACAGCACAGCCATACAGTATCAGAGAAGGAGAGACTGATTGAAAGCAAAGATGAAATGGAAGCAGAAAATTCTGGAAAGCCAGCGCAAGTAGAGAGTGATGATATTCAATCACAGGCCAAAAGGAGGAGGGTGGATGATCCTATGTCCGACGCATCACAGCCTGCATCCTCAGTCTCAGAAGCTGTGGTGCACACTGTGCCCGAGAACGTCAGTTTGGATAAACCACTAGAAGATGAAAGTCAGGCAGAGCGAGAAAACAGAACCTCTGGCAAAAAAAGAAGCATTAGCAGACAAAGCAGTCAGGACTCTGTCCGATCCTCCTCTCCCTCCTCCGTTTCATCCTGCGGCACTCGGTTGTCTTTGTCAAAAAAGGCAGGAGAGAGCAGGATGCCTGCAAAGAGAAAACGTGTGGAGACGGACTCAGAAAAGGAGAGTGCACACAGAGGGACTCATAAAAATCCAGTGACTCCTGCCAGAAGACGTTGTTCAAACTCATCTTCATCCTCAGACTCGGAAGACTCAACTGGCCAAAAGAGACGTCTTACTCGTTCATCACACAAGAACTTGGAGGAGACCCAGACTGACAAAGGTGATGAGAGAACTAACAGGCGCAGGAAGAGATCGGACAAGAAAAGTCATCAACTCTCAACAGAAGGGGAGTCCAGTGGAATAACACCGAATAGGATAACCCGTAAATCCACCGGTCCTCAATCTGCATCGCAGCTGACCACTCAAACTTCACCGGAGCCTGAGGTACTGGGCAAACGTTGTTCAGCCCTCAATGCAGCTGCCAAACTCTTGGCTATGAGAGGACGGGGACCAGATACACCAAGTCCTAGCCCGAAGTGTAAGGCCTCTGGACCGCAAGCTGCCTCTGAAAAAGGCACAAAGCCCAAGGGCAGGCCAGGACAGGACTCTCCTAAGACAAACTCTGTTCATAATAAAACGGGTAGCGGTCAGCATACCCCTACTCGTTCAACAGATTCCCCACAGTCGACCACTGGGGCAAGTCTCTCTGCTGCCCGTTCTACTCGTCAGCGACCAGGCAACCTGGTGCCTCCCTTGGAGACTGAAAACAAACGGGCAAAAAGAGAGGAAAAGAAAAAGACGTCTGAGCAGAAGGAGGAAGTAGAGGATGAGAGCAGGGAGACCAGGTCTTCGAGGGGCCACAGCGCGTGCAGCAGCATAAGTAGTGAAAGGGCGAGCAGCAGGAGTCGGAGCAGCAGTAACAGCAGCCAATGCGCTCACAGCCTGAGCTCCCGGAGCACTGGGCCGCCACGCTCCCATTCACGGGCGCCTTCCTCCGGCAGCGACACGGAGAGGGGCAAAAGTAGGCAGAAGAAAACTGGAGAGAGCAGAGGTCGCGAAAGCAGGAGGGAAAGGCGATCGCAGAAGCACGAGAAACCAGAGCAGAGTGCCGGATCCAGTGAGGGAACTCCTGACCGGGTGCTTCGCAGTGTTGCTGCCTTGGCGGCTGCGCAGGCTCGGACTCCTGCCAGCAACACCCGTTCCTCCTCCACTCAGCACAGGCACTCCAAGACTTGATCAGGGCAAACAGCTGAACTAGGTGGTGGAATAACTAATGAGAACTGCAGTAGAGGGAGGACAAATTTTACGGGTTTTGAGGAACGGGGATCAATCTTAAAACTTGCCATTCTTTAACACTGTCAGTGAGGAGGTGTTGAATCGAGTCTGTTGCACTTTGCGATAAGAGATGAACTCGCTTTTGGCGCATTCTCACATATGTCAAGTTAAGCCATCTTCAGTGGGGAAAGGGTGCATAGATGTAAGGCAGAGACAGGGGCAAAAGAGTACCTGCTCAAAATGGGGGATTGTAGTCATGGTGACGAGATCGTAAGGACAGTACCTCACCATACCACAAGGACTTTGTAAAACTGGGCAAGGGGCAAGAGTTGTTAGTTCACACTATGTACTGTAATCAATTAAAGACTGGAATACTAAAAGAACTATGTGTTAAGATGGGTCACTTAGGTGGTACCCTTTATACAGAGTTTACTTGTGCTGCAGAGCAGATTGCGATACATCATTTATGCTACATTCAAAAGATTGAGTGGGATTGTACAATTGTTATAACATTTTTAAACAGTTGGATTCTGACAAAATGTTTGCCAGCCGTTGACTATTGTTTGTTTCAAGTCAGTTAATAAATTAAGAATATTGTGGTTTCTTCCAGGGTATGAAGAACAGAGCAGGTCGGTTAATGTGATTTTTGCTGCACTATGCTGGAGTTGGTCTTCACTCAGACCTCCTTGTCTTGTGTAATTTTTTTTTCCCTCCCCTGTCCATTACTTTCATGTCCAGCCTGCCTTTTTTTTTCCATTTGCACGTCACATGACCCTGGCGTGCATTGTGATAGGGTTTTTTTTCCTCTTTTTTTTTTTATTTAATATTTTTTAAATACTCCCTTTCAATCATATTTACTACTTTACTGGTACCTCACGCAATGTGTATGTACAGCTCTTGAGCTTGTAATGAATCTTGAAGTCTGCTTGTCATTTACTTTCTGGCAATACAGATGTGAGGGAAAACCTTTTTCCATCTTTTCAGTGTATTAGTCAATATGGTCTTTTTTTTTTTTTTTTCCAATTTTATTGTCGGTCTCAAATCATTGTGACAAAGTGAGAGTGCCTGTTGATCCACATAAGGGAATCCCTGTATGCCTTGTTAAGAAAGGTTGGGGATTCAAACATTTTTAATGTTTCAAGTGTAATAAAGACATTTTCCACCCTAAACCACAAGAGGTACATCTCTGTTTGCAACCAAATTGAAAACGCCTCTTAAGTGTAAATTGCTGTTTTCAAAACGAGTCCTTTTTATGGCAAGACTAAATGGAAATACTCCTACAAAACCCTTCAGTATGTTTTTCTTTACTTCTTTCCCCTTTTTCCCCCAGCTGAACCTTGGCAGTGGTTGTCTGTCCTATTTTAAGGGAAGAGACGCCTTTTGGGGGATTGTTAGAATGTGGTGATGGGCTTATTTTTATTTTGTTTGTCTTCTGATTTGTTACATTCCTTTTGTTCCCTTGTAATTCCACATTGTTTTACTTGAAAGATTGAAACAACAAAAGTCGGTTGAATAAAAAGACCAAAAATAAATATTTTAGTTGTCATTTGTTGGTGGATACGTCTGGAAGTTCTTTCTCATCAGTGAATCTGGCGAGACCATCGGAGAGATGTTTCCAAAGGGAAGATTGGTGTCGAGTGGTCGATCACATCAGTTAGAGGCTCTTCTGGGTTAGCGCACTTCTGACCTTTTTCTCAAACTCGCGAGTAATCGAAATTGCAAGAGAGATTTTACACATGTAAATGTTTATAACGCAAAAGAACAGCAACGTGTTTTGATAAAAGTCCAGAACCAATCGAAAAGCTGGTGTAAATGAGCGCGAATAGTGATTGGGCGCGTCTGCGTGTAGTGGACTCATCCTACCCACGTTGAGAACAAGGAAACACTAGCATGTGAAACTGCCCTGAACTGTTACGCTTGGCGGTGACACAAATCTGTTCTCATTTCAGTCGCTATCCCTTTCTTTTGTTAACGAAGACGGGTGGGTATTTTGTTCACATTGATCTATAATGTAGTTGTAAAATTCTTTATTCGCACTGTGAACTTCTGCCTGTTAGCCAACTAGCGGCTAATCTGTTTATAATTTAGCGTCCGGTTGCCATAGCAATTGCAAATATACGGTCTTACGTAGGTGATCGCTCTAATGCTGCTAGATATATGTTTAAGATACAGGTAGGCATGATGGTCATCACCAGAAATAATCAAAATAATTCTTCTCGTGTTCGTAAAATCTGTTGTCCATTTAACATTTTCCGTTGCTTGATATTATCTAGGTGATTTCGCAGTAATGTTGGAACATGCTTAGAACATGTTAGAAATATGTAACTTATTTTTCTGTGTGTTGTCTCAATGAACTTTGACACTGAAATGTACATTAACGAACATTTTTTGGTGACTTATGTTAAATGTAGCCTAAACCGTTGTTTGTTCCAGCACAGATTTGGATAGTGCTCTTCTTTAATTACTCTGGACAAATATGAGGTATTATCTCTATCTCCTTGCTTACCTCTTATTCATTCTCTTGGTGTTGGCACAGATCAGGTATTTGTCACCTGCATTTATATAATTGGTCTCCTGTGTTTCTAATTGGTCATTTGATCCTAAGGTTTGTAAGTGTATCCGAGTTGGGTCATCCATGCATAGAGATGAATTTGTTCCTTTTTGTCAGGGATTGCATGCCAACTCTTAATCAGACCTGTGGCCCAGTATATGTCCCCAGCAGAGAAAATGACAGCAGAAAAATAGACAGACAAAACTAAGTTTTGTAGACAGACTGAAATTTGAGAGGCTGGCAAGGCCTTTATCGATACTGCTGTTGATACGTTCACAAGTACGTGTGCAGTGCTTTGGAAATGTAACATTCAGTTTTATCTTTAAATTTTAAAAAGTGTAAGTAATTAAGGACCCTTTGAATTCAACAGTAAGATATACTATTATAATAGAATTATTGTCAAATAGTTGCAATAGTTGGGAGTGTTTCTCACTTTTTATCTGCTTTAAATTTTGCATAGAAAGTTTTTTTTGTAAAATATATAACCAGATATATAAACAGGTTTTACAGGTACTGTACAAACCACAATGTTCATTTGTAATATAACCCCTCTACTAGACCAGTGAGCTGTTTCAGCTAAGAGGCAAAAGTTCATGGTGAGGATTATCCAGATCACTGGATCAGAATATGGTTACCTGGTACTCAGACCTCCTGCAGCTTTCTAGGTGTCCCTCCACAGCGTCCTGTAACAGTGGTCAGCTGGAGCCAAACTGTCTTCCCCCTGGTGATGAGGGACAAACTGTTGCTCCATATATTTAGTTCCGCTTGTGATGACTCATGTATAACTGTGTGGGCTGCAATGGCTTAGTCACAAGTGGGAAGAAGTGGAAGCAAAAATGCAATACAAAGTCTCACTTTGCACAGTAAAACCTGTAATAACGGTATGGTTGACTGGATTTCAGTGTGGGGCTGTTACTTCACCACATTCCTAATTAATATTCTCATCAATAAAATATAATTTATTTAGTCCTGTACAGTAATTTATTTAATTTTGTCATTTTTTAACCAATATGTGGATAAGATTTTATCTCCTTTTCTGTCACCTTTGGGCCTCTAAGCATGGGGCCTCCTGTGGAGAGTCTAAATCCCCAGGGCTCCTACGGGTGGGAGTCCAAGCCGGTGGCGGAGGGAGAGGGCTGGGACAGTGAGGGCCATGCTGGCGCCTGCACATCAGCCCCTTTATCTGCAGGCAGCAAGAAGAAGAAGAAAAAGAAAAAGAGGTAAAGCTGCTTACATCTGTGGACAACGTCGTTCAATGTTGGTGTGCTGCGTTTTCAGCGGCACAACCGTGAGCGAATGAGGAACGAAGAGATAATATTTATATATAATAATACTGGCAATTGCAGTGGGTGTTAGGTGGCGCCTTTCTCCATAACAAATGGAAACTGTGGAACGATGAGGGTGGTCTAAGTCTCTGAGCAATGCATGGGTCTGTTCGCTTGTCTTCTCCCTCTCTTTCAGATGACTGTGGATCAATCTCACTAACTGTAAATATGAGAGCGGTGAGTTCCTGTGCTGTACAGGTTTCATGTGCTGTGGGAACACATGGTTAGATTTTGAGAATAAGCACTAATGTTTTAGAGTAGGCTGATAGGGATCCAGCAGTGCTTTGCTGTTTAAACGTTCTTTCCTTTTTGTAAGTGCGTCGTGCTGCTCGCAGATATGGTCTGCGTGAAGCTGGGGAAGGAGAAGACTGGACCTTATTCTGGACAGACTGTTCTGTGTCTTTGGATAGAGTAATGGAAATGAAGCGATACCAGGTAGTTACACTTTATACTCTCTCTCTCTCTCTCTCTCTCTCTCTCTCTCTCTCTCTTTCTGTCTTTCTGTCTTTCTTCAGAGTCTCAGATGGTTTTCAGCAGTCCTCTTTTAGCACTGTTGATGTGACCTACATACATTTCTGCAGAAAATCAACCATTTTCCAGGAATGAATGAGATTTGCAGGAAAGACCATCTCGCAAGAAACATGAACCGCATGCTGAAGCTTTTTCCCAAAGACTATCACATATTTCCCCACACTTGGTGTCTCCCAGCAGAGTGAGTGAGGTCTTTCCCTCCCACACTGATCACATGCAATGTTAATGTCTTTAATGTCATTACAGCTAAATAAATAATAAGAATAAAAAAAACATTCATTTGTTTCAATATTTTTTCTTTAGTTACAGTGATTTTCAAGGCTATTTGAGAGCCAAAAAGCACAAGACCTACATTTGCAAGCCAGAGTCCGGTTGCCAAGGTCGCGGTATCTTTCTCACCAAGTCAAGTAAGGACATTCGGCCTGGTGATCACATGATCTGCCAGGTGTACATATCCAGGGTAAGTCACTGCTCATGAACCCGCACTGCCATTACAACAACCAAAGCTCAGTTCTTCTGTACAAACATATATCTGAATGTAGCAGGCAAACTCTCTCACACAGATGTATTACCTTTCTTTCTTTCTCTGTAGCCTTTAATAATGGATGGGTTCAAGTTTGACCTGCGCGTTTACGTGTTAGTGACTAGTTGTGACCCCTTCAGGATCTTTGTGTACAATGAGGGTCTGGCGCGTTTCTGCACCCGCCAGTACAGTGAGCCCACCAGCAACAACATGGTGAGAGCCAGGAGATAACCCCACCACTCACAAACACACAACAACATGGTGAGAGCCAGGAGATAACCCCACCACTCACAAACACACAACAGCAGGGTGAGAGCCAGGAGATAACCCCACCTCTCACAAACACACAACAGCAGGGTGAGAGCCAGGAGATAACCCCACCACTCACAAACACACAACAACATGGTGAGAG
>JAOXYF010000012.1:3755201-3780141 GCA_028565775.1 Sternarchorhynchus goeldii
CACACACACACACACACACACACACACACACACACACACACACACACACACACACACACACACACACACAGTATATGGTCTAGGCTGGAGAGGTGTCTACAGAATACAACCCTTACCAGATCAGTTGACGAATATGTATTTCAAAGTATTCGTCTATTTGCAATACATTGAGTTTGTGCAATATTTTGAGTTATACAAATATAATTAATATGAACAGCTGAAAACAAGCTAGCTAATGTCTAAAATTCCCCTTTTTTACATTTAAAAATAGACTTTTTCCATATACACTGCGCCTTTGCCCTCACTAAAAATAGCACCACAGGGTCTCACCTCTCAAGCGTAGAAATACGAAATTACCTGAAAGTAGAACTGAGCATTTTCTTACTTTGGAAGGATAAGGCATTTCCATAATTTTTGAAAATATATGAAAAATATAAGCATTGTTAGTTTAATAGATTACATGTTTATATTGTTTATATCTCGTTCATCTTTTTTTCCTTTTTTTTGTCTCCTAACAAAGTTATCGCTGTATGACTTTTTTCTTCAAAGCAGTTATATGTAGTCTCACAGTTAAGTGTCATCACGCATCACTCAGGAGGTGATGGGGTAGGTGTCGTCAGTCTCCTTGTCCAGTCTGTGGGGTCTGCAGCGTTCCGGGGGTTAATTCTGCTGAGAGCCCTAAGACGAGACGAGAGGTCTGCATTACAAAGCTGCCAGTACTGCAGATCACAAAAACCATCTCATCATTTATGCACTAGTGATGACTCAACCTTTACCCAAGTAGTTGTATTTACCTGTAAGTCAAATTAGTGTGTCCTGAAAAAAATGATAAATCATTATTATATGGCCAAATATGGTTCTTCTTCATTGTTTTTGGTGATAGCACAGGTATTCTTTAATACATATTTTCTTCCTTAGTACTTATGTTATATATATGTGTATATACATATACATATACATACATACATATACATACATACATATACATATATATACATACATACATATATATATACATACATATATATACATACATATATATACATACATACACACACATATACACACATAAACATACATACATTATATATATATAATGTATATATATATATATATATAAATGCGTGGATGTGTATTTGTTATAATGTAGTCCATAGTTCTCTTCATTGAGACAATTATGAAGCCATAGAGATTCATAATTCGTTCACTCATACCTACATGTGAGTTTTATAAAGTTATTTCTCGTTTAGTAATAAAAGCAGAACCTACAAATATGTGATTCAAACTTTCTTACAGGACGCAAGCTACCTAAATTAGTCTGAAAAAAAAAATTCTTAATCTCAGGTGATAAATACGTAAGATTTCGTTTAGGTAACGTTCTGATAGATAAGAGCTCATCTATGGAACATTGCTTATGAATTTCTGCTACGTTTGAAAACAATTTTGACGCTACTGTTTTTGTAGTTTAGTGGGAGCAATGATATCGTGCTTCTTAAAAGTTTACACTGGTAAAATACTATTATTTAAGTTTACACTGGTAAAACAATATGATTTAAGTGCATAACGCAAAACGTAAGTCGTACCGTTTGGGGGTAGAGAGCTCATGCTTTGGTAGCGTAAAGGCCTATTGATTTTTTTATTTTAATTACTGAATGCAAAAAAGGAAATATATTAATAATTACAATAAAAATAGCGTGCACGTGGTTTGCTTGCTTTTGTGATTTCGTAGTTTTATTTCATCTCCGGTTACACTGGTTTAGTCCAAACATTTAACTACAAAGCAGGGACAAATAAAATAAATCCAGCATTATTTTTTACACACCACTAACATCTATTATTATTATTATTATTATTATTATTATTATTATGGTAGTCTAGGTTTACTTGTCTAATAAATGTTCATGTTCCTCTCCTGTGTATGTTTACGACATAAATGTTTTAGTACTTTTACTATGTACATGTTTTAGTACTTTTATTATGTACATGTTTTGTTATAAATGTTTTACGCTTGAACGAGAAACTGTGAAAAGTGTTGCCTTCGCCGACTTTCCCCTGGAGCGTCCAAGCATTAAAGTAGATTGCGGCAATTAAATTTTATATTACGTTTCTCGTGAAGAATGCTAGCGCACATGGTATAAGTTAGAAACCTGTATAATTATCTTTGGGGGGACTGAGCATAATTAATTTGAGGCTGCTGTACAAAGCAAGTGCGGATTCGATAATATTTTATTTAGTTTTCACTAAAACATTAGGCGCTTGTTTTCCCTTTTCCACCTGTGTGTGTATAGAAATTAGAAATGAAGAAAAGGCGGGCAACGCTTTTGCAAAAGAAGA
The DNA here is from genome assembly GCA_028565775.1 of Sternarchorhynchus goeldii. Taxonomy (NCBI): domain Eukaryota; kingdom Metazoa; phylum Chordata; class Actinopteri; order Gymnotiformes; family Apteronotidae; genus Sternarchorhynchus; species Sternarchorhynchus goeldii. Next base: position 3,757,536 of record JAOXYF010000012.1, read on the forward strand.
CAGATGATCGCGATCGGTTGCGTTAAATTGCGTGATATAACATTAGAGCGTGATATAACATTAGACTGGTGCAGTGTTGGCGTTGCCAACTTCAATTGTTCGTCTGAGCGTTATCGGTTTGAGGTTTACTGTATTGATTATTTTTTATCTAACGAAATGTTTCTTCAAGCTTTATTAGAAAAATGAAGCTCAAAACTTAAATGACGTTGAAATCTAAATAGTCGTTTTAAGCAGGAAATCAAAAATCATCCAAACAGGATCTGAACGTAGATTTTTGCATTTATTAACCTCGACATCATGCAATATCTAGATTCACCACACAGTGGCATAGTTGCTCTAAGAATACACGTCAAAGACTATAGCCGCAGTGGACCCTGCGCACATATGAGGAATACATTTAGTCAGCAGAATTGCTGTTTATTTATAAATAAAAAATAATTCGCATGTTCATGTGATGGAATACAGTTTGATAAAACACATTTTAAAATCACCTACTGACAGGAACAATAGATATTTCCTTGTCATGATAGCCGTGACAGGATTTAAAGGACGGTTATTAATTGATGTCTTGTCTTGGAAATTGTAATGTCAATTGTGATTAGGACAGGATTTAGCATTAAACTGTCTGAAACCGGCCTTTGTCAATTTGACAGTCAACAGTGAAATGTGAGTAGCTATTTTCAACCAGTTGTATATTTTACTGTTATCTTATTGTATTTACAGATAAGTTGGTCTAGCCTCATGGCTATGTTTTCACGCGTGCAAAACAAGAGTGTAAACAATTACATAAGACATTGGCTTCTGTTGTTACAGAATATAATTTTGTAGCTGTCGTTTGAGCCCTCGCCACTAAAATGGTTTACCAACAACAGCACACGCTTACCCCTCCCTCTACCGCCCCTCGCGCCCAACACGACCAACTCGCTCGTTCCTCTTTCCATTTCTCCCTTTTCACTCTACCATGGTCTTCCTATCACATGCGCGCGCTTTGTCTGTTTGGGAATGACGGGTACAATGAATAAGGAGTCAATAACCGGAAAATGCAGCAAAACACCACAGAGCTCTGGAAGACGAAAGGGAACGCTATTTCATGCAACCCCTCACTAAAATGCCACGTGATTACAAATTTATTCAGAACCGACTTGGCATGAATATTTACGACATTTTGTGCGTAATTCTGAACTAGACGCACTCATTCATTTTGAATGGCAAAAGTAGACTAGTCTGCATGATTAGAGATATACTGAAAAAGGGGCTGATATAAATCTCGTGTAGTTCGATTATTTTGAGAAAGTTTATCGACACCAAGAATGAGTTCGTATTTTGTTAATTCTTTATTCACTAAATTCAAAGGAAGCGACTCTGTGCGTTCCAACTACTACGAGTGTTCTGGATATACACAGGATCTTGGAGGCAGACCATCTGTGCTGTATGGACACAATACAGGATCTACTTTTCAACATGCGGCTCAGCTCCCGGAGTTTTATCACCACGGCGCATCAACGTTCTCCCACGCCTCTTACCAGCAGAGCCAGTGTCCGGTAACATACCATGGAGATCCCGGCGTAAACATCTTCGGACAGGACGGTTTACAGAGGCAGCCCTTTAGTGGAAATCAGGATACGGATTTAGCTCAACTCGGGGACTACAGTTTAAAAGCAGCCTGTATTAGTGATGATTTAGAGAGCGCAGAACCAACCCAACTCTTTCCCTGGATGCGACCGCAAGGTGAGACTACATAGATGACATAGATGACACATCCGTTTATTTTGTCATGACAACATTTAGAACAATCTACTTATTGCCCCCAATTAAACATTTTATGACATATAATTAGGCCTTAGCCCTCCTCCTTAGCAGTTTCAAAGTTTCCACGTTTTGTTGCGTAATGCAAAGAACAAGAGACCGAGAACGTCAGTAAACACAGTAGGAATTTATTTTCAAATGCTTATCTAATAATTTATTATACATTTCAAGATAATTATGTTGCGCGTTTTCCCTGTAGCAGCCGGACGAAGGCGGGGCAGACAGACGTACAGCCGCTACCAGACGTTGGAGCTGGAGAAGGAATTTCTCTTCAACCCCTACCTGACCCGCAAACGGCGCGTGGAAGTATCGCATGCGCTGGCCCTCACTGAGAGGCAGGTGAAGATTTGGTTTCAGAACAGACGCATGAAGTGGAAGAAAGAAAATAACAAAGACAAGTTTCCCAGCAGCAAAGCGGAACAAGAGGAAATTGAAAGACAGAGGAAAGAATGTACGAAGGATTCAGGAAAACATACAGCCGGAGAGGAGGACTCAGAAAAAGCGTAATTCTGCGAAGAACAAGAAATTATAGCAACAGATAAAGATACAGCGTTTTCAGAATCTTCGTGACATATTTGGATTAGTTAGAACACCTGTGGTCAGTTAAAAAGATGACATGGTTTATACACTTGTTCTCTAATTAAGTCCTGTCAGACATAACGGGGGTGTTTTTCTTTATGCCATGACCCACTAGGAGTACAATAGCAACAATAACCACAACAAGTACACCAACAACAGTAATGACAAGAAAAATACGAATACACAAACAAAACGTAATATGGTTACCGTTCATTAATTTATAATAATTTATTAATTATTCTTACCTCAGAAGTACACAGGGGCGGTAGTTCAAACCTGCTGGAAGCGAATGTGTGTGTGTGTGTGTATGTATGTGTATACGCGCGCTTTGAGTTGGATGAGTGGGGGGTGCTCCAGTAAGGCCAGGGCTGATACAATATCCATGCTCGTCCCAGATTACGTTCGGATGTGAGAGAGGTTATGCAAGACCTGCAGTTAAACCTGCTCCTTACCAACAGACCAGTCCATATTTACCAACAGACCAGTCCATACTTCGTTAATTGGCAAAAGCAAAATCTCCACCAGACCGATTCAAGTAAAACACAGCAAATTAAGCAACTGTCATTGTAGTATATGGGAATAAAACTAGAAATCAGGGAATCGGGGAGTGTAGCGTTGTAATTGTAATGCACTTTTTGTGATTGCTGACTATTTGATGAGAATAACGTTTAATTAGGGTTAATTAGCCTTTCTTAAATAACTACCTATGTGTAAATTAGTCAATTCAGTGAATCAGTCCAGGGCACGCGCAAACAGAATGCGTATAACATACGGTAAATATTATATGTTGGATATCTGTGGAAGCACTTGATTGTTGTCTAGTTGTCTTTTTTATTGTCTCTAGTTGAAAGTGTATGTGAAAAGGGTACAATAAAGATCCTTTTGCGTTCATTGTTTTTCTTGTTTCCCCCCTCTCAGTTCCCAGGTCTCTTTCCGGTTGTAACAAGGGGTTCGTCCTCAGAACAGAGAGCACCAACACTTACACACCGGCTGGTGCATAACGCTTTGCAGCCACAGTCTCGTTTAGTCTCGTGACTCATTTTAGGCTACACTTTAGCTTTTCTATTACATCTGAAGATAACGAGGAAGAAAATGTTAAGTGTATCACAATGGTAAAATGGTGAGTTTAATGACCCTAACAAAAATCACAGCTGCATCACAGTGTTGTTCTGTTTATAGTTTGTTCTTACACCAAAGGGAGCAAAAACGGTCAGCGACTTTTACTTCGACACTTCTTGTAAGTGGCATTTGAATATTTATTTCCGTAAGCAATCTAGCCTGGTATTTCCTTCGAAATCTAGATCCTCATCTTAGTTACGTGTGCTTTTATAACCTTGGACATCTGAAGTGGCAGAATTTGACATTCTCATACACAGACGATGATTTAATTCAGCCATTACTGTTCTTTAAAAGCAAGGCTATGTTAGTTTCATTTTTATAAATTAAATTAGCCTTTATGCGTCTTCAAACGAGGGCAGCGCGCAGGACGCACATGAGACAAACATGTTCTACTTACGGAACTTCAGGATTTGATGTAATTACTGACATTTCGCTCAAATTAAAACCTCCAACTTTAGATTGGAAGAAAAATGGGAAAAACACACATGGTAAATCTCAAGATTCAGATTAACATTGTAATAGTAAAGCGACGTGTTGTTCACTTGTTGTATCACTTTGTTTAAAACATCGCCAGTTGGGATGTTTTTTGAGATAATCTGGTTTCAGAAGGAAGTCATGCTTTTTGAACACGTTGTTATTATTTGTCTTTATTTGACTTTTTACATTATTTTAGTATTATGTTACCATATGCAAGACTTAAAAATCTAACATGCACCTGTAGATTACATTTATTACATTTAAAGATGATTAACCTAGCAAAATGAATTTTACTTAAACGTCTGTAGACTATGGACGATGTCAAATATATTAAATTATGAATGAGAAAACAAAGATGATTTGGGTTAAATGAATGATAAAAAATGATTTTTCTAAAGGCAGAATCCTGTGTAGTTGTTACTATATTAATGTGTTACTATGTCACTATATCACTATGCTACTATGTTACTATTTTACTATGAAGTAACAAATATCTTTTATATAAAGTCAAATCAGTCTTATTAGAAGAAATACTATGATTTGTCTTGGGTGAATAAAAAATATCACTTCATTTAAAAAGCCATACCAAAATTAATTTGTTGATTTTTTACCTTAAAATTGCTCTGATTTTAATGAGGATTTTTAATGATGATTTTTTTATTAAATAATACAATTATGCTTAGATAAAATTGGAATGTTTCTGCTGAACATGTTGCACATCTAAGGTTGACATTTCCGCAGTATGGTGTCTCGAGAGCACACATTCATGCGCAGGTAGATCTTCGCTCTACCGCTCGAGACCATTATAACACGAATAACTCAGAGGTCACTGTTGAATCACTTGTGCCATGAAATGCAGTAATAATAGATTCTGGTATATATTTAAAGCAAATATTTTTAATTTGTGTTAAAACGTTTATAACTTCCTCAAGTTTGGTCAAGTATAAACTACGCCAAAACGTCATGCCGTAGGCCTTCGTAGGCAGTCCGACAGCTTCCGTCGCCAAACACCAGGACAGCTGCGGTGTTTTTGCTTTAAAATGTTTATGGCCTACAACCTTAAAACAGGCTTCGTTTCGCCGCCTGTTCCTTTTATTGGGTGAAGTTTTTTATGTTGGACGCTGGAGCAACACAGAATAACGCGGCTGTTCACTAAAGTGGTCACGGCTACAGTCTACCTTAGCCAGCATTCACACCAATAACTATAATTCTACACATTCCACAGCCTTGAACGAATAGAATAAACATTACGATAATACTAAGATATTTTTGTTAAAACCAGTGTCAATGTACAAAGTAAAAACAAAATTAGCCCAGATATTAAATATATCAATAGACTTCTAAGATAATACTACTTACACGCACACTATTCTGAATATGCCTATATTCTATTAGTTTGTTACTAACATTGCCTTAAAATAGCAAATATTTTTTACAAAAGGCCTATCTAACACCAAACCATTTTGCTACACAGTCTGGCAGTAACAGCAATAACAGTAAAATTATTCTAATTTACCTGAAAATAAAACCGGTTAATTTTCAATTCATTACATATTTTTCTTTTCTTTTCAGGTATACGGAACATTATTCAATGCTGCAAAAAGGTTATAACAAAACACTTAAAACAAAATGCTCAAAAGGTCAAATTATTTATCAGGTTTTATAGAAATCCATACAATATACACTGAATTCAAATTCGTTTTCAATAGCAAATGATCAGGGAAGCACTATAAGGCTGTTCAAATGTCAACGAGGGAGCTGAAAGCGGCCCACGGCCCACGTCTCTAGGCCTCTTTCTCTGAAGGCACCATCTAAATACTTTAATATGCAGATATTTGTGTTTTTCGCAGGTTTAGTGCTCTGTGAAAGTATATGTACTGGTGTGTACAGGAAAACCTCTCGTTTAGGACGTGGAAACAACCCAAAAACATGTAGACCAGTGTATGGTACTCGATAAAACGTTGGATTGAAATTTAATATTTCTGTAATCTTTTTTGAATGGAGGCGCAGCTTGAGTTCTAGTCTTCTAAAATATTAATTGAATAAAATTTAATATCGATCAAAATAGTATTTACCAACATCATTGTCACGAACTCAAAAACGTAAAAATACTTTATAAAAGGCATGTTAAAATGTTTTAGCTGTAGTCTACCGCTTCACCCACTGCCCTGCTTCTTTGGACTGGGATGATATTGCCTGATTTTGGGAGACTCTTAGATAACCCACAGGTCGCTGTTGGGTTATACGGTTTTATTGCCCCAATAAATGTCGGAAATAAGTGTTTATTCTTACAGGAAGTCATTCTTTCCGCCAAGCATGTTTTAGTGCAATAAAATTTTTACACTCTCCGTTTGTCTGTTGCTCGTCTAGAACACTGAAAAGGATTTGTGAAAAGGTTAAAGTAAGCTATTAAGTAATTTTACTAATTACTTGTTTTATTTTAAAATCAGGTTTTTTGGCCAAATGCTGTAAAACGAACAGGAATATCTACTCACACATCTTACAGAGGCAGAAGTCTATCCAAATTATGTTAAAGAAATTGCACGCCGTTGCATGTGGTTTTAATCTGATACGTTTATTTGTTGTAACATTGCCGACTGTGGACATATTATAAGAAGAGGAAAACTTGAAAATAGGCTTTTCCGTTTAAGATAGTAGCGCCTTATCTTTCCTTTTTAACGAAAAAAGATGGCGGCTACGAAGCTTCTGCTGGAGCAAAGCAATAAACTCCCAGTTGTTTATGAAAATTTACAACTTTGTGATAGAACTTTATGTGTGGCTCTGCCCTAGGATTGGCTAGGCTCGGTCACGTGAACAGCTCTCTGCGAACATGAACTTTTTATGATTTCCCAAGTGGTTATAATGCAGCGTTCTTTTGGTCAGGGTGCAGTCAGTAACACCTCTGTCTTGCTGTTTACGATTTTAGCCGTGTTAACATTAGGCTGTATATTCAAAATTTTAACCGAGATTGTCGAACTGAATATAAAGATGGCTGGATGCTACCATCTTCAATCCAATGCTTGGATGGGCGCTGTGCTGGAGGTGTTCTTATCAGAGAAGATCAAAACTGGATGGATCAAAACTCACTCGCTTATGCTTTATTTTTCGTTCTTTTCACATGATCGGCATTCTTACTGGATCACTCGATTACTACAAGGGGAGATAAACAATCGAATAATTACCTGATTCATTTGGAAAATCCTCCGAGACGGTGATTAAACGGAACAGGTAGGACCTTCTTCAGTGTTTCTTGTGATGTTAAACAGTGCATGTGTGTTTTATTTAACCCACGGGATGACAGGCCTAGAATCTCGCGCAGACATGCCTGTTGTGCATGTCGTGCTCAACCGGACGCTAATTAAAACAAACCTGTAGTTAATAGCGGTATATGCACGTTAAGCTGCGACTCGGTGCAGTTCTGAGTTCAACTTAAACGGCAGTTAGCGGCACAGTGCATCGGGTACTTGCGCTTGCATGCGTTTATTACACGAATTACTCTGAAAGCTAAACTACCCAAAGTGGGCTTGTTATTGTATGAATGTAACATTTCTGACTGTAACACTCGTGAAGAGAAGCTACGTCACGTTTCGCATGGAGTATTTCTGGAAATAACAAGTCACTCTAACCATTAACGATTCCTCACGTCTGATCACGACTGATTAATTGAATCTAAGCAAGGCTATGTTAAACATTATGATGTAAGATTAGGTCTGAGGAACGTTAGTGTATGGTTCTGGTATATAATGCTGGATTTTCTTATGAATCTTTTTTTTAATTGTGGGCCTTTTTCTAATAGCTAATGTTGTTTTTTTCGTCCTGCACAATGTTGTCTGTTTCAGTTGTTACTACGGTTAGTACTCAAGTAGACATACCCTATTCATAATCGGGGCTATGTGCATCTACAGATACAACCACTAATCCAGAAATCCACTATATCGTCTCGCTATTTATTTAGGTTTGGTGGGTATTCGACTACAATGTTAGGGCTGCTCTGAAGGAATTTGAGTAGGCTACCCCAGCTAATTGGCTTAATTAACCGTAAAATTATGTTTGATTCTAAAGCCCTATCTAACTGTAGTTTAATTCTAAAGCGCTACCTGATGAGCATTTAATGTGTTCGATTGCTTTGTGTTAATCCACAGCCCAAACACTTAAAAGACGTTATTCCTGTAATGCGCAGTTTCTGTCTTTTCTTGCTCTGTGATGCCATCTAGTGACGAAAGAAACTGCCTCACACGGTAACGGAAGATTGGGTCTTCTGAAGTGTCTGACTGTAGGCCCTATGTATATGAGAATACAGACTCTTAGAAGTACGTCGTCTTCTACAAGCGTTTTCCCATTCGTTAGAACTGTGGGTGCATGGCTGGTAGGGGCTTGGCTGAATACGGCGCAGCCGAAATTCCCTTCTTTTTTAATTTGTTAACCTTCCGCTGTGTAGGCTTCCTCGAATATCTAGGCTCTAGCAGTGTATGAGCCTGTATCCAAAGGTTTTACTCGGCATGGAAAGCTCTGTGTGTCCGGTTTTTATATGTTAAAATTAAACTATGCGAGCGGTCGTCTTATTCTTCTTGAAAAGGTTTTATTTCCATTACAGAGCTTTGTAAATAAAAGACAAAGGTACAGTGATCCAGTGATAATACTCGGGCCTTATGGGTAGGGTATTAATAAAACATGGGTGGTACAGAACGCATAGCAGGAATTACAAATTTTTATAGCCATTTATGTCTTGCGTGGCCTATTAAAATATACACGTGACAGAAATTTATAGGCTGTGCTGAAAACCCCACATCTTATGGCAGAGGTTACGTCAGATCGGCCTTGACAATCACTGTTTTTTTATTTATTTATTTATTTTTTGTATTTTTTGTCTAGTTAATGTTATGGTTTTTTTTTTTTACAGTGCTAGAAGTTGCTTGCTTAAATTGGAGACTAATGTATGAGGTTAAAATTATACTTCGAAAAGCAGATTTAACTTGCAACATAAACTACTCTTAATGATCCAGAATAGATTAGGTTATCGAATTCCAATGCTTACTTCGTCAAGACGTTACTGTTGTGAGTTTACTGCCTTCATTAAAGATCCTTCTTTTGACATTTTTAATTATCGGGATTTCACCTGGAGATTTCAATAATAATGTATATTGCTATATATACGCGTTTTTTTAACTCTTTTGGAAAACAATATTTAGATTACTTTGAAAGGTAACGAACCTTTTGTATCGAAAAACGAAACATCTTGTCCTGTACGCATCAAAACACACATTTACTCCACTGAATTGAGTAGAAAAAGAAATTCACTTAAGTTAATTATCTTCTGGGGTGCATCATCCCGCGCGCGAGTTTAGATTAATGCGAAGGTAAGCCTATATGAAGTTATTTGAATAATTGCAATTTTTCTTTGCCTCTTTGTTGCTGTTATATTACTGCTGAGGTTTATTTCGTCTGTGTTTTGAAAATACAGGTCTCATAAGTGAACTGGTAGGCCAGTTGTTGGGCGATGTAAGCGGAATGTGATATTATAAATATACGTTTGGTCCAGTTCCAATAGCCTGCCGCCTTCCTTTAGGATTAGGTAAAAACTCTTGCAGCTCAAGGGTTTTATATGCTTTGAGGATTCCATCCCGTGCAACAAGAGTCTCCCCTCCCTCAAAGCTATTCTACTCACGGAGATGTTCGGGATTGGTCAGCCCTTGATCAGCTGGTGCGTTTCCCTGCGGTCTAACATTGGCACTTCGCCACCTCCCTTCGGCTAAAACCAAACCACAGATAAAGTAATGGCAAAACACACTTGGACTATAAAACACAACAAATCATAACACTCGGACAATAACAAGGGCCACCCAATGAGTTCCTACTTCGTCAATTCGGCTTTTCCCGTGTCTCTACCCGGGGGACAAGAGTCTTTTTTGGGTCAGATACCGTTATATTCCTCTGGATATACAGACACTTTAAGACACTACCCGAGCGCTACATTTGGAGCGACCAATGTGCAAGACAAGGTTTACACCCCCTCGTACTACCAGCAAGCTACTGGTGTCTTCGGGAGAACCGGGTCCTCCACGGCGTGCGACTACGCTGGGTCAAACATGTACAGAGACGCTGACCGTTCATGCACGCTCGGAGGTTTGGAAGACTCGTTGGTATTAACCCAGGACCAGTGCAAGACGGACTGTTCTGACCAGAGTTCAGACAGATATTCTTACAGCGAAGACAAGCCGTGTACTCCGGTTTATCCCTGGATGCAGAGAATGAACTCGTGTAACGGTAGGTTAAGTATTGTCTTCGGTAATATGTTCAATAGTTTTACACATAGTGTAACGTAGCCAAAACCATATCTCATCCAAAGAAAGTGCAGACTTAAGAGCATCGTTTGAGACTGTAGAAATATTAAAATGTTCGTATGTGCAATTATGTGTCGTGAACTTTACATGCAAGAGGAATCTAGAACAGATATATACTGAGAGCTTGGAATTTTTCACAAACACGCATCCAACGTCAAAATCTTAATGATGCACTACTGCATCATGAATGATTTTCTTTTCCATAAATTACTTCAAAGTTCTTGTTAATAATAACAATGCATTTGTTTCGCATGAACGTGTCGTATGTTTGTTTCTGTATATTTACATGCCTTTCTTTCACTCTTTGACAGGCATACCCGGCAGCGTTGGCCGCAGAGGTCGTCAGACTTACACTCGATTTCAGACTCTTGAGTTGGAAAAGGAGTTCCATTTTAACAGATACTTGACCCGAAGACGCAGAATTGAGATCTCGCACGCTCTGTGTCTAACAGAGCGGCAGATAAAAATCTGGTTCCAGAATCGTAGAATGAAATGGAAGAAAGAAAATAAAATGCTGAACTCCTCAAAGGCCAGCGAGGAAGAGGACGATAGCAAGGCGGGATAAATGTTGACACGTGCACTATAATACACAACAAGCGATTACAGATTTTTTTACCCACAACATGTAGCCCTATAGTATGTTCATATAGATGTACAAATTTATACAACAGAAAACAGCTACCTATTTAAGGGACTGTTGACATCTGTAAGCTGAAAACAGACCTACTGACGACCTCGTGGCTTTAGTTATCCTTATCAGTAAAGTAACGGTGGTGTAGAGAACGGAGATCTTAACCACCATTGTGTATTTTCATGAGACACATTTTAATTACCTGCCACGAAATGATTGGCTGAATTTTCAGCACACTTGCTCTCACATTTTAGCCTCAAGCCTACCAGCGACCTAGCGCGAACGGACGGTCTCATGAAGGCTAAGAGTGACAGGTGTTATTGCTGGATATCGGCTATTTGAAGGAAGTGTGTTTAAATGCTTTTAAAAGCTTAATTTATTTTGTTCGTCACGTTTGTGTATGTGGATGCACTAAACTGCATTAGTGAACTTTGTTAGCAATGCCATTTTGTCAATAAAATAAATATTTAACCACGGTTATCCGCTTGCATGTGTGTGTTTATGCTCGGTAGTGCTGAGTGGAAAAAAATGGTGATATGCGATTTTATTAAAAAAATCTCTCGATCTCTCAGAATTTACCCTCGCCTAATATTAATTTGGCTAATCTATTGCAATCTATGATATAGAATCTCTTTACTTTTACATAAACTACAGTGCAATCTACACTTAAATCTGTGCCACGTACACATTTTTATTTTTATTATAATTAATTTTACTTTATAGGCCATTGCTGAGTTTGTCATGTTTCGCTTCTTGCTATAGACTCGTGTCTAATGTGGATAGCTAATTACACAAACTTAATTCGGTTTCTTACTCGTAAGATACACAGACAACGCTGTTTTAGGAGCGTATTTTAAGAAACACAATTTCATGTAAGAACACAGTGGTGCGTGGCAGAAAGCGCAAGATGTGCAGGTGTTTGGGCATTTTGCGGTTCTACCAGTAGGTGACGCCCTCTGCTAACATGGGATGCAGCGCGCAATGGGGAGGCACCATTGAGTTGAATCTAACGATCATCATTTCGTCATCATTTGTAACCATAGAGCATGAATTACCTCTTGAAGTCATCAGAGAGAATTTACGACTGGTCAACAAAGGCACGTGATGCCCTAACGCGCTCCCATATTTGGCCGCATACATGGCAAAAACGAAGTACAGTGCATTGCTATAATTCATTTTTACATCATAAATTGTGCTGCGCGGGATTTTAACAACCAAGATCTGCTCATCAAGACCTTTTAAAATATCCAAATGAGCTCTTATTTTCTAAACTCCTTCTCAGGGCGCTATCCAAATGGGTCCGACTATCAGTTACTAAATTATGGGACTAACAGCGCTATGAACGGTTCTTACAGGGACACGAACATGCATTCCGGGTCTTTCGGTTACACCTACAATGGAATAGACCTTAGCGTAAATCGGTCTAACAACAATGCCCATTTCGGTGCTGTTGGAGATAACGCCCGCGCTTTCCCCAACCCGGGCACGGACACCCGGTACAGGCAAACGAGCTGCTCGCTTGCGTCTCCAGATCCCCTACCTTGTGCTAACAGCGAGACTCTGAACCTAAAAAGCTCATCTTCTTCTTCTGACCAGAGTACAAACGGGGGCAACAACAGACTCGCCAGCAGCAGTCTCACCAGCAGTAATAGCACACACTTTGTAGAAACGGACGAGACTAACGTCTCTTCTGAGACCGAGGAAGGTGCGCAGGCAAACAACCTCACTCCTCGGACGCAGAAACAAGAATCTGCGGCGACTTCGACTACTACATCCAGCGATGGTCAAACGCCGCAAATATTTCCTTGGATGCGGAAACTTCACATTAGTCACGGTATAAATATTTTTTTTTTATCGTTTTGAAATATGCCTGGTTAAATTGCGTCGGCTAAACCTGGTCTCAAATTGCAGTATTTGTAAAATGAAGGTCAAATATAATAATTAAATCATGATATTTGCTGAAGATATTCATTAGATAAATTAGGCTTTTTAAGCTTTAAAACGAATATATACTTTGTGGACGATAAGACAATAATATTTAAAATTTAGGAATGAGAAAGAAAGCAGTAAGACAGTCCAAATGCTTTATATGGTTTAGTATACTGGTGTCTGTGGAGAGCTGAGGTTAACGTACAATTTGAACTAAGGTCTGTAAGATTTTGTGGACTCCGTAATTCTCTGGATGCTACTGTAGGCGTGACGGTAAAGACCATTATTCTCGGTACATTTTCCTGGTTCCTAGTATGATTTTATTGTATTTACTTATGTTTTTACTCTTGTCTATGCTATAGATATGACTGGACCTGATGGGAAACGTGCTCGAACTGCCTACACTCGCTATCAGACGCTAGAGCTGGAGAAAGAGTTCCATTTCAATAGGTATCTAACCCGGAGAAGGAGAATAGAAATAGCCCACGCGCTGTGCCTCACGGAAAGGCAAATTAAAATTTGGTTCCAGAACCGGAGGATGAAATGGAAGAAGGACAATAAACTGAAAAGTATGAGCCTCGCGACAGCAGGAAGCGCTTTTCAAAACTGACCGTCTTATAGAAATATTAAAAGTAGTTGAAAATATTTGACTGCTGGTATAGAACTGCACCTTTCTGCTTGTCATTATCAGGCGTCTAATTTCTGTGTAACTGGTGTAACACGAATTGTCAACCGTTGAATATTATCACATATGCTATAGGCTACTGGTAGCCTAGTTACAGTTGCCATAAAATAAATGTAAATGCTACGTATCAAGTTTATACTTTCGTGGAAGAAAGCATGCTCCATGTAAGTTCTTTGTGTGCAACTTAAGACCTGTAACAGGAATATTGTACAGTAACAACTCGCACTACCTATATCAGAGGTGATAGTCAATAACTTTGTTGTACTCTTATAAACTTGTATAGGACGTCAGTGTAGACCTGCTTTTCAGTTTCGCAGAACATTTATGCTTGTGCCGAGTTTATTCATATTTTTTGCATAGGATTAGTTACCTTGCGGGGAAAGTCCTCTATATTCGCACTTAGTCTTCATGTTGTGTACTTTATGTTCATCTAAACATTTCGAGACTCGTAAAATGTTTCATGAAGGATGAAATATGTTTGATGTACAATTGTGATCAGTATTTTATTTGTAATGTGAGTGGTGAACGTTCCGTGTTAAAAGCTGAGAAGAATGTTTTAACATTGATGTGCTGGAAGTTATTCCAACTGGCTTTTTTCTATTTATGTCTCGCCTAAAAAACTCAAAACTAATTAGAAAAATAAAGTTTCTTTCAGTCTCAAGGATGTTTTTCCTCTTGCGCATTATACTGGTAGGGACCAACATTTTTGTGTAAAATTTAAATCCGCTAAACTCTTTCACTTTGATGCTTTAATGATAAGCTATTTTTACTCAGCGCTTTTCCATATTATATGTTCTGGGGTACAGTCCCACTAAACACGGGCACATACATAAATGTCTGGTTCCATCCTACCGTTACCACGGAAACATAGGGTTGCTGAATTTGTCCTCTTTTCAGTTTGTTTTATCAAAGTGGTTTGGCATAACCATTTGTTTTTATTATCAAATGGGATATTAAACCTGACATGAAAAAAAAATTTCACGGCGTTTGTATCCATTAACTTACCTCGTAATGATCAAATCGGAAGAACTGGGAATAGTGTATAAAACATGTGGACAGTCTTCCATCAGAAATCGGACTACATTACCCTCACTGATTTCTACGCGAAGTCCAGTGTATAACATAGACTTGTAGTTTTCTGTAGCACTAAAAAGTCACGTGAGGTCCATAAAGTTAGTTTTATGGTTTTGGGGGTTGACAATGTGCGACATAATTCACATTCTTGAATGAAAGTGACAGTTTCACTGCTTCAGCGGGATTCTAAAGGTTGTGGACGGCATGTGGCGTGTTCTTAGTCAGCTACCTTGGGCAGTCATAATATCATACACTGACTTGGCTATTCACCGTCATTTTTCTCTTGGATTTGAGCAAGGCAGAGAGACAGACTGACATCTCCGAGTAAGTTTTCCTTTTGTCTGTACGTGCGTTTTATTAATTATTATTTTGAAAAGGATTGGACTGTATCTGTAGCTTTAGAGAGATCAGCTGTTCCACATAGGTCAGGAACAATGAGGCCCAGGTATTTCCAGTCAGACTCTGTCAGAACGTTTGTATATGCTAATGCCATGTAAGTCCGTTGCCCGTAAACTGGATACTCTACAAATTTGGAATACCAGGGCACTACACATCGGGTGACAAAGACTCTGTGTTCTTATAAAAATGTCGTCTTTTTGTAAATGCGCCTCTCTATAGGCATGCAATAAATTTAGATGATATTACCATTAGAATGATATTTGTGGACATTTGTCCTCAGACAAGGTAGATGTCTGTTCAAAGTCAAAATACACGCTCGGTACCTTTCACGTGCGTGTATCAGGACACAAATAGGCACTGAGAGAACTTGTGCGCGTGGTAAGACTGTAGTAATGTGTTTTGAGTTTTAGTGACTGTGGGGAAAAAATCATGAAAGTGCTCCTCTATCTGCATTTTCTCCCAGAAGAAATCAAATGCACTGAAACACAATAATTCCAATTCCAAATTCTCGCGATACACACGGTTCAACTATTCATAACTATTAGTTTCATTCTACTACAGTAATGTGTTTTGCATATTGATAAGGGTAATCTGTGCGCTGTTCTCATCAATTATTCATTGGCAAGGGATCACTGCGAGGTCAGGAGACTGGTGCTGCGCGCATGCCTTACTAGAGAGGCACGAGCTGCATGCCGCACCACGAGGCAGAGTCGCTAATGAAGACAACAAAGTGTATAGTTCAATTAGATACTGAGGTTTATAAAAAAAAACCTATAACTTCTTATACTGCAACACTGACCATAGGTTATGGTTTGAAATAATAAGAATTGTAAAGCATGCAAAAGAATAGCTGAGTATACGCAAAATAATGTCTATTGTTCAGAAGTAATTTAAGGTTGTTAAATATATTATAGTCCACAAAATCTCAAATGTCAAACCGTTTAAACTAACGTTTACTATTAGCTGGTAGTTCTGACCGTTGTAACACTCCTCCGTCACCAGCAGAGCACGCCTCAGTCCGAGCTCCTAATCGGTTTACCGTTCTTGTGTCCATCTAAACTTCTTTCGCCTCTCAGCAATGGAGGTTTCTACCGCAATCAAAATCGTGTTAATAATTCCCAATAGGCTACTATCAGGTACGAACACTCGAACCTACAAAACCTCACGAGTTCATAAACTCTAACCTGTGCATGGCTGAGACGCGAAGGCTGGGTTCGCCTCGGTTATGAACAATGGCAAAAACAATTGTTCCCACGAATTAATCTGTATTAAGGAAACAAACGGTAAAACCCATATGAACATTTATACAAGCGCACTACAGTGTACTAGACTGTTGTGTATTTATCTTTAAGATGCATCTAAACTAAAGGCTTAGCCACCCTACGCTGCTCAGTACATGTAAATAGGACTTGGGTTCATCTTGAGGTCACCGTACTACGGAATGATCCTCACTTTATGACGGATCAGAGATGTTCTATACTGTCGTACGAAAGGTCGGAGATGTGCACATTCGGACAAGCGGGAAAACATAATGCACAATTGTGAACTGGTGTATTTTAGTATTAACAAGTTTTTGAGCTTGCAAAATTATATATATATATATTTTTCTCTTACACAATCATCCTAATAATCATGTCTTAGGTGTAACCTACAATAGAGACAACAACAAAACAAGTCGAATATTACTTCCCCTGTGCCTGGGTCTTTTTCTTATCAACTTTATTATCAAATAGAGCAATATACCAATTTATATTTTAGTGGTAATAAATTAGCCTGGATTTTATACTGGTATGGGGCTTTAACAAAATAGAAAAACCCAAGTGGTCCAGCAGTAGGATATCTATGATCAATGACGTCGCGCTTAGGGTTATCTTTAATTTTTCATCTTCAATCGATTGTTATGCGTCCAAAAGCGTCTCTGGTATCTCAGAAGGAGCTCGGTTTGTATCCCTGTTGAGATGAACACGAAACGGCGCACCGAGGAAGAAATCACACCCTATAATATTTAACATTTTACAAACGGATTTACAATTTGGACAGTGACATGTCCAAAGATGAAATGGATGATAAATAAACGGCATGGATCGCGTCCAGACAAGGAAATTACGTAGAAACGATGATGGGCAAATAGTAAGTTTACATTAGTTTTTATTATGGTCTAATAAGCTAATGCATTAATAATACTGTTCGCGCACATCGACAATAAAATCAGCCGTTAAGTTAGTAATGACTGGCTCCATATGTACTGATCAAAAGCGCCGGTGAACATCACATACTGTGTTGAGTATGTACTGTACAGATCACGTACCGTAACTATATGTTACCCAAGGCCTGTTAACCTGTTTTAAGCGAAATTTTATCCTGTGACATGTAGGCCTTGGTGCATTCATTTGCACTAGAACGCAAGACTGTACTTTTTGTCAGAGGTTGACATTTTGGTCAAAACTAGTCGCCTTTTTCATTCTGGCATATCAGTCAAATGGCTGGTTATATCTGTCATCTATATACACCCTGTAGATCCGAATTTGTGTCAAAGGATATCTATTCGCAAATTCGTGTCTTGGGGAATATGTAGTTGATGCAAACGCAGCGTCGATATGGGAGACTGAATATGTAAAGTCTGACCTCGTCAGTTCTCCTATTTACTCTGTTCTTTTTACCAACGCGAAGTCAGTCTGGCCCTGTGGACCCTTTTGAAGTGGTTAGCCTTGTCGGCAGTAACTGAATAACACCGCTGAATTCCAGTAAAATGTCAAATGCATTTGAAGAATTATTTTTAAAAATGCTTAATTCTATCCAGACCTCCATTTATACTGCATTAAGGCTAAAAGTGATGATGCAGCAGATGATGTCTGGTTGTCTAAAACAAATGATTGATTTTACTTCAGCCACATGACAAAAGTTCTGAATTTTGAATGAGGATTCATATGTGAGAACAGGCCTGTATAGAGCGGCCTGTGCTGAACTGAACACGCGGTTCAGTAGTTGGTTTGGCGCCACCTTTTTAAGTTTAGATAAAGCACACACAGCAATAACATCCACTTTCTTCCTCTGCGTTTATTTATTTATACGTTAATCTATTTGTTCACTTTTAGGTACACTTTTTTTGTGTGTGTAGAATTTAGTGACTTAAATTATGCAGTCCAGATCTTCGGAAAGCATGCACTGATGGGTCAGTGAGGGTATGGAAGATTTTTAGGGAAGAGGGAAGATTTTTAGTCATATTTACTATATGCTGTTTTTGTCTTTTTTCATGTATCAGCAGGTACTCCAAACAGCCAGTGACGGACCACGCGGCGGAGAGAGGTGTTATTTGTCAAGCTTCACGACATTCGGAAAGCAAAGGAGTGAACAAATATGAGAAAGTCCAGGTATTCGGGTAGATAGACTATAGGAACATAACTTACAAAAGCCAGTTTGTAAAAATTGAAATGAATAATATTTCTTCTTTGGCACAACTGAAATTCCTTGTCTGTTTTATTTTTTTTACTACAGGATACTACATTGTTTCTAGTTATCCATTTTTAGTGTGGGGCGGATGCGGTGGTGTTCTCACATAAAAGATCTTTATTATTTATTTATTTAAAAGATAATTATTTAATAATGTATTTATTTGGACCACAGATGTGTGTATCTTTAAAAATATCAGAAGTGAGAAAGGAGTTTAGGTAGAAGTCATCACCTGTTTGACATGTCACGTGATCCAGGATTGTACAAAGACAGCTGTTGTCTGTTCATTAGAGAGGGCTCTCTGACAATAAGCCTCTCCTTGAAAAAGTCAACTCAAGAGCCAAAAAGAAATGCATCTTGCTTCCTCCTGGCAATCGATGAGTGCAAATAAAGTCTGATCTATGTGTCATAGAACATGAGATGTCACTGTGAAGAACCTTTAACCAAAAAACAGATATTAGAGAAGATAAAAAGCAAAATCTGCATCTCAATGGCCAATTCCGCGCAGTTCTAGATTTCTGTCAAATTAGATTACGTTATGACTTGTAATTACAAGTCTATCTTTGCAGAAATCTCTGCAAACACCTAACAATAAGATTTTCCTGATATCTTAGAATCCATATAGGCTATAAGGTTTATGGGAGGTTTTAACCTACCTGTGGGTCTCTGCCAGAGGCTGGTTGTCCAAGTTAGATATTAACCCCTTTTTGCAAAGACCGTGTGAGCAAGAGAACGGAACGCCAGAGATCAACTTGAGCGATCAAAGGCCTCTGGACCAATAGGAAATTGATCCGAAGACCACTAGACAGCGGCACTCCTTCATCCTAGTCTTCAATAATTACAATAGACTACCAGGCACAGAGAATACCAGATAGATTTATTCAGCGCTTTACTGACCTTTTTAATGACATTTTTCCATGTTGTGAGAAAATTACATTTTGTTTTTCAAAAAGAAAATGGTTTGCTTACTAATAGAGAACACTTCTCCTATGCAACCGTTTCCACCGTTGTGTAGCTGCATAGCCCACACTGTAAAAAAGGTCTGTGTGATTACCACCATAAAATAAGCGAGCGGGGTTTTGTGATGATCATCAAAGTGTGTTCACAAAACAATTTAAACAAACCTCCCAGGTGTCAAGTTTATAAAACGCCAGTCAGCATAAATAAATCAAGTCAAATTACAAACAAGTTTATCTTTCGAATAACTGGCTAAAATGCTCTTATTTTTGCGAGTAGATGTTTAAAGAAATAGAAGATAATATTGGGAATGATAGTGAGGTACTAGGCAGTGTCCTGCTAGCAGTAATATGCAGCTGAAAATGACTGCCATTCCTGGTCAAAGTGTTTGCTTGTGTTATTTAAAGTAGACGCTTGACCGTTCCGTTATTTTGTCCGGAACGTCAATACTGTTTAAGACGACACCCTGATCTTGCTTAATTTTTGTTTGATTCGCAGTTCAATTTATATCGATTGCTTACTCTGAGACACAGCAGTATTTGCCTTGATCAGCTTTTGAGGTCTTCTGCTGCTCACCCAGTTGTTTGACCATCTAACGCTCTACGTCCAACCTATGGCTACAATGCTGTGTAGTTAAAAAGAATTCCAGGGTGTGTAATAAACGTCTGCCTACCTATACACTTCAATACAAGTATGATTTGGGTTGTATGTGCTACACTAGGCTGAGTGTTTGGTCAGACGTTTGTACAGTTTTTGTGTAGTTAATTTTCCTTCATCATTGTAGTTGTGGTAATATTTCGTGTGGACAACCTTTAATAACGGATATTTTCCCTTCTGGCATTACCCTGCAGGAAATCTCCAGCGGATTATTATATTGGTGAGTGAGCACTGATACCCGTCTGTTACGTTTATTTAATTGTAAATTTAAACTGCATTTGGTTGCGCTATTGAAATTTATTTCAACAACGTTTTCCCAGATGAAAGACGAGCACACTGCCTGTCCTTGAGAGCTGGAGAGACAATCAGTGAAACTTGTGTAAAATAAAACTTTTACGCTACTATGTAGTGAGATTCAGACAACAAAAGAGAAAGGACATCCTTATATGCGGGATTTTCAGTTCATTTTCGTGCTACTCTGGGCGTGTACTGGCACTGCAACGCTTGAAAACACGCTGGATTCGTTTAGTCGTCCAGTAATTTTTACATGGACAAACACGAAGCATTTATTGATCGAAGCTGACTTAAATGAAAGAAATTAAACTATCAGTGTTCAGTAATTTTTCTGGTCAGGTAAATAAATTGAAGATAAAATATTTCAGAACCCTGACTTATTTGTGGATTCAAGACAAAACCTCTACAGCCCTACAACGCTGTCAAAGCTGCATTGAAATGGGCTCGGTTTGTGAACGGCGGATATGTCTACATGATTTATCACCGTATTACTTCAGCTAGGGTTCACGACGAGTTCAGGAGCCTTTGTTCTTTCTTTAGTGTCGTCACTCTCGTTGCTTTTCCTATACATTATTTTCTATTTGTTTCTTTCTCTATGCCGCTTACCCTCCACTACTTCTCAGATCAACAAGAGCGCAATTGAAAACATGCCCGTAGGGGTAGCTAACTACATTATTTGTTAGTCAAGTAACATCAAGTTTAAAACAGGCTAATTCTGCTTATTCTCGTATTTCGGTGTTGCCGAAATTAGACTATTCAAAAAAGACAAATTATTTACCGTGAACGCATGACACGAAGGTCTTGCGAATTGTTTAGTTATTATTTTACACTTGTTATAGTTTACGTTTTTCTTGAATGTATGGTTCGTTATGAACATAACATTTACTCTTGTATTTACCTCAGTAAATGGTGACAAAGTGCACCGCTTGTAGTAGGTAATTTGCATGCCTCAGTGTACTTGTACATCTTTAACCGCAGACTGAGAACTAGCATACAACCTACTCAAACTTACAAACTCAAAGTTACAAATGAATTTCCGTGATCAAATAAGCGAAGATAAATTCCGCTTACACGTTTTTCTGGGGGGGTGGGGGAGCTTCATAAGTTATATAAGGTATTTAGTTATTTAAGGTAATTTAGCGTGTAATGACATTCCAGAGCTTGTTTAGCATGAGATCACTTTTTTAGTTTCACTCTTTGTAAAATGTTTGCGAACATGGTTGAATAACTCTGTATATCAGAATTCAACTGTGTCGACTTTTAAAGCACAACTAATTTCACCTTGACAAAGAACTGTGCCGGTTATGTGGCCACACAGAAAATCGTCAGATCCACTCTTTGTACCAAATACAGAAACACAAAAGTCTTAATTTCTATCTATAGCTATTTTGCAAGACGCGCATGGAGCGTGCCACGTGCTGTTTCAGTCGTAATGGATTTCTGTCGCCTCATTCATGTGTTTCTTTGACCTTTTAGGTCCAAGAGGCCAGGCGAACGAAACTGTCACGTGACTTAAGATGCCAGCGTTTTGCCAGGAGCCCAAACAGACCCGATTAGCAAATAAAACCCTTCCAGGCAATGCAGAACAAGACACACAACACCAGCTCCTCATTATCGCGTAGTGACTCGTTTCAGGGTCACAACATATTTGGATACAGTGGCGCTACACGTTTCCCTAACCATGGCTTTCCAAGAAAAAAACGGTCCGCAGAAGAATGTTTGCTCCCAACTTTATTTTGGAAACGACATCCAAAATCATCAGAAAAACAAGGACAATACTAGTTTCAGCTTCCCCAGTGAACGCTGTCAAAGCTTTACGGCATCGTCACTCCAGGTCTGTGGTCCGATACCTCGCAGCAACTCTCTGCAGTCCGACGATATGAGTTCTGCTTTAAGATTCGACGACTTTACTACTGATAGCAAGCAGGTCTTTCCTTGGATGTCTAAGAGAAAAAACAAACAGAAAAGTCACAACTTTTATGATGGTGGGTACAATCGGTTTTAGTTATCAAGTTGATCCAATGTGCAAAAAACGACACTTAAAGCTTTGTCTTTTTAAATTGTTAGAAAGATAAGCAATAAGCCATAAGCTTCTGTTGGTGAACTTAACGAACTTAACTTGCTGTAACACTGGTACTTAATGCCACACACACACACACACACACACACACACACACACACACACACATATATATGTATATATACTTA